>VZTI01001187.1:344424-355148 GCA_013397865.1 Struthidea cinerea | reverse complement strand
GGGGGAATAGACAAACCCTACCCTGAAACAGCCATGCAGCTATTAAACATATGCCAAAGTAAACAATAGTGTGAGGGTCTGCCATAGCTTTGCCCTGCAGGTAGACGGCAGGCGGCACAGAAGGAAAGCAAATGGCAAGGAAAAGAGAAAGACGGTACAGGATGTGGATGAGATGCCGAGCCCTGAGAGCATGAACGGCCTGATTGTGATCCTCAAGTCACACCATCAGCCATGCAAAACAGGACATACCTTTCTGGCTTGCTGGTTCTGTCGGCTGAAACAAAGCAGTCCCATTCTCAGCGGGAGGCCAAATCAAAATGAAATTTTATTTAGTCTGCACTGTCCCCAGATTGGGTTTCAGAATGACTGCTTTAGGAGATAGCATGGATGTGGCTGATGCATGCTTTGCATATGAAACTGCAATAGAGGAGGAAAAAAAAATCTACATAATCAAAAAAATCTGTGCCGTGTGGATGGTAAAAACCCCTGGACGTTAGTGAAGCAGCTACAAAGGATGTTTTAAAAAATGACCTTCCTGAAAAAAAAAAAAAATGCACATTTGTGCTTTGCAATACTATTTTTAACAAATACATAATAGATCATTTTGCATGTAATTATTCAGAAGCTGCCCTGACAGACTGAAATATCAAATAATTTTTCTTTTTCTTTTTTTTTCTTTTTTTTTGTTTTAATCATGGAACAGAATTACAGTTTGGGAACAAATGCAGCGAAAATGTATATCTCAAGAGGATTTCTGTGTCTTGCAGTGGCTAGGAGTGATTGCACCTCAAAATCCTCTTCAATTTAATTTTTAAGTCCCTGTTTCCTAGAGTACCTAAAGAAAGGCCTACTGCAGTAAAGAACATCTGCTTTTTGTACCAGTGATCTAATGCATTCCACCTTGCACTTCTAAGAAAGGATCCATTCTTTGATTAGACACACTTAATTTTACAGACTATTAATAAATAAAAAAGATCATCAACTGATCACACAGTATTTTCATTAGAAGTTAGAAATAACTTACAAAGGCAAGGAATAGTCTGCAGAAAATGCAGGGCATACACCGTGTAATGCCTTTGTTGTCAGTTATGCTGCAAATGAGATTTTCAAATAGGATTTGCAGAGGCAGGGCAGTGATCAGCACAGTGCAACATCCAGGAAAGGGAAGTTGAGCACAGTATTCTGTGAAACAAGGGGGCAGAAGGGAGCCTGTTTGTAGATAGAGAGTATTATCCATAGAAAACACTTATCACTGCTTGATTTTGCTACACCAGCTACTTGGAAGTAGGTGATACCAATAATTTTTTAAGTGCACATCTCTGTGGGAACGTGTGTTTGGATTTATCTGTGTGCAGGGCATGTAAGCCTGTAGTCCGTGCACATGTACACGCCTGGTGCTTACACTGTAAAAGACAAGCAAAAGGCAGCACAAACAATACATGTTTTCAATTGACAGATATTTCTCTGCTGCAACAAGCAGTGCTAATGCTGTGCTCTATCTAGCTTATGGACAGCTAAAGAATGGGATGGAAAAAAACCCAAAAAAACAAATACCATAAAATCTTTCAGAATGCAAAAAATGCAAGATCCCAAATAAACAATACAGATAAAAACTTGCAGCAATAATGAGATACAGTGCAAATCATTCACACAATGTGCTTTCACACTGCAATGACGGAAGTCACTGACAACAATGCAACCATGTGCAGATACTCCTTGGAGAAATAGTGAAGCATATTTTGTAATTCTATCTCCTGTGCTTTGCAGCCTGAGTTTGAGACTTGCTGGAGCAAAATGTGAGAAAATATTGGTGTTTTAAAAATTAAGCATTGGACATCATGGAAGGTAACTTCATAATGAGTTCTCCTATTGCTATTTAAAGCTAGAAATCCATAAGGAGCACAGTGAAAAATATAACATTTGTTCTCCTTATGTCTTGGAACAACTGTTTTCATATTTGTAATCATCCTAACTGTTTTTCCAAACAAGATATTCAGATAGTCCCTAGCCTCATGCTGTATCTTATTTACTCTGATGCATATCTTATAGCAAAGCTTCATCTGTATTGAATTAATTTGATTTTTTTTGAGTGTTATTATTTTTATAAGTGCTGCTTTTTTTTCCCCTCACAGAACTTCCCACTTTAGGGAAAAAGAAAGATGTGATTGCTTTAAAAATAGAAGACCAAATACATAGCTAGTATTCCCAAAATTCAATGCACCTGGCATTCACTTTATACCTAATAAGCATCCGTGAATATGCAAATGTTCAATGTCTCTAGTAACCTCATTAATTTATTCCTCAGGCAATCAAAGAATGTGAACCAGTCCTCTGCTACTAATACTGGAAGTGGTACGCCGCTCAGCATTGCTAGAATAATCTGAAAGCACATTCTGCATATTGAAAACTGTTTCATCTTTCTTCCTTCCTTTGCCACTGTAATTCAAACAAAGACTTCCTACCTCAGTTTACATAGCTGACAGCAAAAGTTGAAAAATGCCAAAAAATAATTAAGACATATATATTATATCTATCTCTCTCTCTCTGTATGTGTATATATATATATATCTCCATGTGCACACAGGCACACTGGGAAGATAAATAGTTTAAAGAGATCTCAACAGAATTCCAGTTTGAAAACCACCTGAGTTTTCTTATTTATTTATTTGGAAAAGGGGAAGCTTGGGCAAGATGGGGGGTGAGGCAAAAATGACCTGCCTCCTACTCTGCAGAGCAGCTGAATAATCTTTTCCTTTGCCCACATTAAAAGCCCTGAATAATGTTTATAAAATGTTAGGGAATCCCGGTAGGTTTCCTATTTAACAAGCCATGTATGACAAATCACAGTGTAATGTACTACGTTCTTAATCTTTAATTAGAATGTGAATATCTGTGCGAGAACGCAGTTAACTTTGACACATTAAATCTTCTGGTTAAAGTGCCTTACAGGAAGTGCAAAGATGAAACACTGCAACAATCTACTGCCTCTCTCCATTCACCCAGACAGTTGGGGAAGGATGATAACATCTTGTAATACCTGCTCTGTAGTAATTAATCGCTGTGGTATTTAGGACCATTCAAGTAGACAAATATGACAGAGACAGGGACAATTAGGAACCTTGTTCAAGCTACATTAACTTTTCCAGCTATTACAACACAGCAGCTCAAGTTTGCTTGTAAAAGCTGCAGAGGGATTGTTATGCATTAGCCGTGCGATTATTAATGAAAGAAAAGGAGAATTGTGTTTATTGTAGTTTGAAAATTGCAAATAAATTTCAATTATCTGCTATGTCATTTTGTTAAACATGCATTCTGGAAATGCCTTTGTACTCTAAATCATGAGCTACTTAGAGCAAACTAATACTAGAAAGCCTTTGGGAGATACAAAGTCAATATTTTTGTTGAACTGGCCTTCTTTCTTGTTGAAACCAGAGACAGACAGGGCTACCTGAAGATATTTCAGATAGTTAGTAAATCCCACAGACACTGGCATTCATCCTGACTCCATGTACCAACAGGCAGTCAGAACTGACTTTGAGACATCACCGGTGGAATGTGAGCTCTGCTCCATGAGAATAAGAAAGCTCAACTCCCTTACTGATGGCATGCATAAAGTGCACACAGACAATAAACAAACGGGGCGAGGGGGGGGTGGGGGGAGAGCCCTTCAGAAAGCCCTTTGCCTCTTTCCCGTTATTGCCACCCTCATCACCAGAACAGGCTGAAGGAAACTCAGGGAAAACCTCTGGGACTTGGTATGGATTACACATTGTAAAGGTTACATGCTCTGCTTTACTTTCTTATCAATAAGGAGCACTAAATGCACTGCAGAGTATAAAGTTTATGTTTTAACTATATGTTTGAGGCAGCATAATCTGCCATTGCTGTTTGGTACCACATGAACACATATCAGTTCTCAATATTAAAAGAGGACAGTCAGAAAACAACAGAACTGGGAAAACATTGCAAAGACTTTGGCATGAATATTCACTTGGTGGCTGTTTTCTTTAAAAAAAAATTAAAAAAAGAAATCACCTAAACCTGTGGCCCTTTTACATTCACTTTATATGAATATTTGAACTAGAGTTTCTTAGCAGCATGAATGCTTGCAGAAAGCTAATTTGAAAGTCATACATGCGAGTGTTTGTGGAAAACGAATTCTAAATTTGCATGTGCAAATATTTGCACTGGGTATGCTGTCGTCTTCCCCCAGTCAGGGAGCAGCAGCGCTGCCACGTGTCTCGCCCCACCAATCCTTCCCAAGGAACCCAGCTTGAGTTTCAAATATTGTGTCAAATTTGCCCAGTGAACTTGTTTACGATCGAGCCCCAAAGTAGAAAAAAAAAGAAGTGTTAAAAGTGTATGAAATGTACTTGAACAACAAATGTTTGCAGTGATGGGAGATGCGTAGCCGGGCATTTCGAAAGCAGGAACAGAGGCTCACTGGCACAAAACAGAGTTTGTTAGTAAGTGTTCGCTCACTTCTGGTATGACTGTTTTTACCTCCTCTTTCCTTCCAGAGGGTGAAAAAGAAAACTGAGGGGTAAAAATACCAGTCAGGACAGGGAAATGTTTTGTGCCAATCTTTCCAGTTTATGGTCAATCTATTGAAATATTACCCTTCAAATTCAAAACATTTGTGAGGCTTGAAGTGCTTTCTGAAGGAGTCGGACAGGACTCCACCATTTATTTGCAGATGGTTTTTTCTTTTCAATTTTGGTAGTTGCAAAGTACACTGCCTCACGCATGCCATTTTCTGCAACCTACATCATTGTAGTCTAGAAATAAAAAGAAAAGCCAGCTTAGCCCAGCAGAAATCTGCATCCCCACCCCAGAATCTGTTGTCACAAAATGAAGGAGGGAGGGGGCTGGGGTGGGGGGGGGGAAGGGAGGAAAGCAGCTCAGTGCACAGCAACAATTCCCCCTCTCAGCTGAGCTGCAATGATGTCAGCTTTCTGATTACAAACTGCTTATTTATGCTTCAACAGCTGCCAAGAGCAGCAAATAAGTGGCTAAAAGAGTGTCTAGACCAGGCATTCAGGCCTCTATTGTTTGCTGGTTGTTACCTGGTTGACAGCGATGGGTACAGCTGCCTGGTGTGAAAGAGAGCAAGGGATGGGGAGGCAGTGATTGACAGAAGGGCCCTCGGGGTCAGGCACAGCCAGCCCCGATGGCCCCATGGCTTTATGTTCCCCGGTCTAAAGGGAAAGCGATGGCTCTGCCTAGAGGTTGGAGGTGAAAGGAAATGTTTGAGGGTAATGAAAAAAATCCTTTAGCCAAATTTGTGATCATGAACAGTTGCTCTGGGGAATTTAAGACCAAGTGTTAGGCAGTTTTCTCTATATACAGAAATTGTTATTGGTAGCCACCACAGGAATAATAATGTGTTAAATGTACGTGGGCAAAAATGTATCTTTGTGCAGTCCTTCACACAGGAGCTTAAAACTGCTGGCGGTTTTATTTTTATTTAAGTTAAAACTGATAATGCTGCTAAAACCTGGTACTATGCACTATGCTGAAATTCATTCTGCTTTAGGGCTAGCTTTAAAAGCATACCCAAGTTTTTCTGAAAAATATTCAGGTGTCTGGGAGGAAAAAATAGATATTCAGATTAGACAATAATCTATCAAAAGCTCTTATACTCTTAGTGAGTTTTGCTCTGTACATTTATATTTTGGAGAGACAGTGGCTTTAAAAACAACTTAGTGGGAACAGCTAGACAGTGAGCAGGCTGACCAAAAACCATAAAACCCCTTTTTTAGTTGATATAGAGATGTTCTCAGTCTGGTTTTGATCTCATAGATGCTAGTGTGGTCCAGGCATAATCCTACTGAAGTCAAAGGAGTGACATTGATTCAAGCCAACTGCAATCACTGGCAGGCTGACTGAATTTCTCACCTCCCACCCCACGGTGGGATACTGTTCAGCAAAAAAGACAAAATCTCTCAGAAGTTTTAAAAGGATGAAGCCAATGAATTGTTTTTAATAGAACAGCAAAATTAGATTCAAAAGTCTTTGAACAATATGCAAAAACTATGTAGATACAGTGTACCCTGGGAAAAATGAAAGCTTTATGCTCACTAGCAGGTCTACTGCTATCTTTGTCCAAACACATGAAGATTAAGTTGCTGGGGCAGCCACGAGCAGAATTAATCTTACTTTCCTGTTTGGCATTTTCTGACACCAGGCAAAGTCCTATGCCAAGAAAAAAAGTTGATTTTCAGAGCTTGTTACATATGACAGAATTATTAAATGTTTTATGACCATATGGTATAATTTTTTTACTGTGGTTTTTGAAATAGATTATAATTAACAAATGAGTAACCTTTCTCAGTAAAAGATAAGAAAACCCTACAAAATAGTCTGGATGTCAGTAGTGGCTAGAGAGGTAAAAGTACAGCAGAGCACCTGAGTAGCAGAAGCTTAGTTTTGGTATAGAGTTGGCTTTCTACATATCTGATGCAAAAGCTGTAACTGAAATGAAATCATGTTAAATTAGCTGTAAAAAATACGTTGATTTAATTAAGCACAGAAAGACTTATTAGATATAATAAAATGTTAAAAAGTCAAATGATGTGCAGTTACATTTCAGCTAACGCTGCTCAACAAATCCACTAAATTTATTCCTTTCAATAATGATCTGTTTTGAGCATTTAATTAGATAAATAATATTTAATCACTTCAGCAAATTTGAACTAGAAAAATTCCTTGTCATCAGAGGTGACTCATTCTTGCTAATATCCACCTTTAAAGAAAAAGTAAAACTAGAGGATCTTCCGGAGCAGCAAAGAGTATGAGGTACAAATGTGTCTCTAGGCCTCATTAAAAAAACAAGGTTTGCTAAACAAACTATTATTTACAGTGAGAAGTGTGCATATATTACTGGGAAGGAGCATTCACATGTTTGCCTCTTTTCAGCATCAGGCACTATAAGTAGATGATAAGAAAAGATATTCAATAGATGTCCTATAATTCATCATAATACTGTTTCATTTAATAACTACTTTGCTGAAGTGATTGGCATGATTACAGGAAAATTACTTCAAATTATCCATCTCTTATCTAGCATCTAAGATGTCCTAAACTTGCATGAGAGTTAGCATAATGGGACCTATTAATTACTAATGCTGCAAGTCCTTCACTACTTAAATATCCTTTCTACCAGGTGTGCTGTGTAATGCAAATAAACAAATCAAAGCCAAAATGATTGCTTTCCAAGACAGTGTCACTGAAAGTTTAATAAATGAAATACCAAGTGCAAAAGGCTATGTCCCACCCACCAATTTAAAATATGTAGATATTAATATATTTTCGCTGTATTTCTCTCCTTCTCATATGTGTATACATTTTTGGGGGTGTGTACACATATAAAAACAAGTATATGAACAGTATGTGGTATACATTGTATTTATTTTCTACTCAGAGGTATGGATGTGCAATGCTGCCACAAAAGATGGACCAAGAACCTAGTCTGTGCCCTGAAAAGCACCTTTTAATCTCAAAAACCTATACATCAAATGCTATCTGCTCAACAAACTACAAAATTTACTCCTATGAGTAAACACTTTGAAGAAAAGAAGCGTTATTATCTGTTAAGGGCAGGGAAGTTTGAGCCAAGATGGACAGAAGCCACATTTGTCCCCGCTGCAGTCTGGATTTAAAAGCCAAGGTAAATTAGAGCAGCAGCCTTACACTTACAGTCTTGGCTTTCTAAAAGCCCTGATGTAAACCATCATGGCAGAAAACAGGGACAGGTCCTTCCTATCCTTCTTTCCAGCCTGCCTGTGACATGCCCATAATTCAAAGGGTGGCTATGCTGCTTTTTAAAGATGGCAAATTTTCCCTGAGGGCCTGATTCTTCAGTGTCTTACACCTCAGAAACAAACTGTGCAAAGTAGGCCCATGCAGTTACAATACCTGATTGGTGCTGCTCTAAACTCCCATTGCAGAAGCAAAGCTGTGAAAAATCTTGCTTTATTTTCTTTACAGAATCCAACCTCAAGTCCATGAACAACTGTCTTATCTCCCTCTCTTTTTTTTTGCTATATTTTGTATCACAACAGTGCCTTAAGTTCTATTAATTATATCTGTGGTGTTGAAATAAATACACAGAAATACACAGAAAAATGCATAGAAAATGTGGGACAGAAAAAAAAAAAAGCAAAAAAACCAACCAAACAAACAAACCCAAACCAAATGGTGAAAAGCATATAGAGACCCCAGAAAAAATTGATTGTTACTGATACATGGCAAGGAACCAAGCCTAAAGGCTCTGGGCTTTCTGACAAAATCTATCTTGAAGTGCAGCCTCCAAAAGGAAGGCGAGTTACCCAAGTAAATTTCAGGAAGGAAACAAAATACTGCACTTCTAACACCCTATTTACCAGAAAATGTAGAACAAAACAATCACACCTACCCTACACAGAAAATCTAAAAGGGAATGACATGCTTGAACCATATCTGCTAAACTGTTGGAAGGCTTTTTACCATATTCTGTAAAAGAAATCCTTGTAATTGTTTCTAAATGTGCAAATGGTCTCAATGAACTAGGAGATCCACCATGAGGCAACATTTATGGGAGAACATTACCTTTAAAAAGGTTGTTATCTATTAAGGATAGAGACTGATAGTGAATTTTATGCTTTCATTCTGAGTGACCACAACCAGCTTGTGGAATGCTACAACTGTAACATCTAGAATACATGACAAACAAGTCTAATCCTCAATCCCCTTGCTTTTTACAAGTGAAAACTTTGCAATCTCTACTGTTCACTTTTTTACTTCAAGGCAGCAAAGTCTTTTTGAGATTCACAATAACTTTCTTCATTACATAGTCACTACTGAAATGGTACGAAGTCTTCTGTGACTGGAAGGCTTCCATGGAGCCACTCTGGTTTTCCTGTTATAACATAAACACAATACTGCCAAAACAGGGATGCTGCAGTGTGCAAGGGACTTTGTCAAAACACTACTACTTTATCCACTCATAGTTATTTACTCTATGGACTAAAATGATTGATATTTACTATTTATAATTCTGCAACTACTAAGAAGGACTCTGGTATTAGAGAACAATATGTTCTTCCACTCCAAAAGTTAGATTTCTGTAGTAAACAAAGTATTTGTAAGAAATTCCCCTGCATGGCCAGATGCCATTATAACTGTTTTTTCGTATATCACATTCCAGAAATCTATTCGCTGGTCAGTAGATCTGGTTTTCAGTGCTGGCTGTCAGCCCTATTGTAAAATAAAAATGCAAGCAGTTGTTGAAACATCACAAGCACCATGATCATTGCCAGCTTTGCTGAGTTCCCGTAGTCAGAAATCCCTTCCTTCCCCAGCATGTTCCACATGTAAAGCAGTCTTTTAGGTTACCTGTTGAAAATGCATCTTGTCTTTCATCTCAGCTCACTGAAATCAGAGATCTATCATATTCATACACTGTTAAACAAGGTGGAGAAGTGATAGCTTCTAGATAATTACCTCAATTTTTGCCTAAGATAATAAGATACAATAATTTCCAATAATATACCTTGAACAGCATCATATCTTCCTTGGCTTCTTAGGAACTTAAAATTGTGCCAACACAATAGTGATTCAAGCTTGGGATATTTTCTTCTTTTTGTGTTTTCCCCTCTTCAGTGTATCTTCACAGTTTAGTAGACCCTGTGTGTAACAAACCCACAGAATTTGCTTCATGTACTTTCCTTTACCACTTTACCTTAAAAAATCTTACAAAAAACAATGCATTAGGGATGCAGCAGAATGGAAACAGAATTTGAAAAGTAATAATTAAAGCCAGCACCAGTTCACACTGTTAACTAATAATAAGGGATTTGCCTGAGAAAGCAAACTGACTCAAAAGAAATTACTCAGATCTCTTATTTTTGGATCTATCTGCTTCTGTCTTCTGGTAGCCTGAAATTCCCATATTCTGAGGGCATTAAATGTAATTTAATATTCAACACTATATACAATCTCTGCACTGAAAGTTCTTGACTATTTGTCCTGGGTACTGCAACACAGAATCAAGTGTCCACATGGAATACTGGAATGGAATGATGCTGGGAAATACCTTCAGTTAATTGTCCCTAAATGGAAAGCAGTTGTGACAAGTCTTCTCCATTTTACAGTCTCGTTTAATGGCTTAGAGGGTCTTGTCCAATGGATCATTCAGAGGACAGGGACAACAGCAAGAGAAAACAGTACTGGGAAACCATCAAGCCCACTGACTGAGTAAAACAAGTTTTTATCCTTAGTGCTAGTCCTTATAGAAACAAAACTATATGGCCAAATTCACTGAGCATTGGTATCAGCTTCTGCTGATGTTCGGAAAAAAATCCTACCAGGAAGAGTGTGTCGGTGGGAGGTGTCACTGATGCACTTGTGGTTCTCAATACTTACTATATCAGCTGGACTACAGCCTTTCAAGAGAAAAAACATCAGTTTCTTTGCTGCTTGAGCTAAACAGCTTAGATTTCTAGTTGAAATATCTGGGAGGTGAGTCCTTTGTAAGTCAGATTGGGGGAGGATACTCAACACATACAAAGACTAATTGGCAGCAAGTAGTGTTGGTAACTCCTACACTCTTGAAGAACTCAGGCTTCCAGCCAGTTCTGCTACTGCAGGAACTTGAGGACTTTGTGATGCCCTTGAAACCTTTTCTTTTCTTTTCTTTTCTTTTCTTTTCTTTTCTTTTCTTTTCTTTTCTTTTCTTTTCTTTT
>VZTI01001187.1:293164-344032 GCA_013397865.1 Struthidea cinerea | reverse complement strand
TCCCTCCCTCCCTTCCTTCCTTCCTTCCTTCCTTCCTTCCTTCCTTCCTTCCTTCCTTCCTTCCTTTCCTGCCTGTTTCAGTTTGTAGTTGCAGCTTTCGTCTCTTTACTTACAGCCTAAAGCTCAGTGCAGGCTACTGGGAGGCCTGTGATAAATGAGGGGGTTGCTTTGCTAGACACTTTGATTGCATAGTGTCCTGTGCATGAAGGGATTGGACTTGATGATCCTCTGAGCCCATTGGCCTAAAAAAGATCATCATCAAGAAGCCTGGTGAAATCAGGATACCAGCAGATACCTCTCTAAGAAAAAGCATTCTCTGCTGCAGGTACTGGAGGTGCATCTCCATCTGTCCAAAGAGTTTGAGCTCATATTGCACACCTAGAGTACAGAGACCCCAACAGCAGCGTGTCTGTTTTCACATGTCCTCATGCAAGGACCTGCACTTGTGGCTAGACAGTTCCTAGTGTAAATCAGCATAAGGTTTGTTGGATGAACAGAACTCCTCCTGCCCTATGGATTCTATGTAAGGCAAGTGAACTCCCACTTGGGGTGCACCATGGAGTGCTCCCTTCTGAGGGAAAGAGGTGGCCAAAAAGCACTACCCTGGCCAGGAAAGATGAATGACCCCAAGGTAACTACAGTAATTACAAAGACCAATCTAAGTGGAAGAAGAGCAGCATTAGCAGAGACATATCAACATTTTTTGTGTCTCTGAGGCAAAGAATTAGAAGTCTTGCTATTTTGCTGAGAAATGCTGCTTCCAGGTGATTCTAGGTGGCACGCTGAGTAGGATGTGCTGCTGTCAGAGCCCTGTGGACCTGAGAGTGGAGCTCTGTAAATAGTGCTTCATCATGCAAAGAGGATGTTACCTCTGTGCAGGCAGATGGTGATATGAGTGGGCTCTAAGCTTCACTACCAAGATGAAGTGAGACAGCACTTGTGACAACTTAATGCTGACTGAGTAACATCAACACAAGTCTTCTTTTCTGTTGTAGCTGTCTTAGGATGTCAGAAGATATGGATCTGGGATTGAAAAGACACTTTTGACAGCATAATGGCTGAAACAGTTTTGAAACATTTAAAGCAACAATAAAACGCAAAAGGGGAAAAAAGGATGAGGATAATGGGGCGTGACTTCTCAAAGGACATGAAGTTTCACTTTTATTTGAATAAACTTGTGTCTTCAAAACTGCTTCTTTCTGAAGCTACAAGTCACAATTTTCCAGAAAAAGTCTGCCACACACCTAGGCACCTTCTGAAGGCAGCACTCCATCTTCATATTTTTTCACTGTAACTCTCACCCATTCTAGCTATGCTGACTTCACTTGGACAGGCATAAGCGTGTTGAAAGATTTTTTTTTTTTAACATGCTCATAGTTCAGATGCACTGTTCAGCTTCCTAAAATCGTGACCGATTTCAAAGCGTAGTAAAATGAAACAATAGACTTAGAACTGCACATATTCTAGGAAAAAAAGCAGAAGAGTTGTGCAGATCTTTAAACATAGCATCCAGCAATCTGTTTTCTTGAAAGTTTGAGTGGTTTTAGCATGATTTTGGCTTTTGGAAAATACAGAAAAAAACCAACTCTGAAAAATACCCTTCTGATTTTCACACCTGAAATCCCTATAGAGGATTCCCCAATACTCTGTAGCAGTAATCCTCAGAAAAGAAAAAATACATATACGAATGTGATTAATGTTCTAGCAAATGATGGTTATATCAAACTTGTAATCACAGTGATTAGCATTCTGGCAGACTTCATGTTTGACCTCTGACTTTGTAACTGAACACTTTCAATTTGATTGGATTCTTCTACTTTCAATTTTTTGTTTTTATTTTGTAAAATCAATACATTCATCTCCCCTCTACCTCCTTTCAAGAAAATATTTCTTTTTATGTCAAGTCTGTAAAAATACAAAAAAAATCAGAAAAAAAATCAGGAAAAGGCTTTAAAATTTACATTTAAAATTCATTCCAGATTTGTTGTATTCATTACTTTGATGTGGAGTTCAGAGGCTGTATTAGTACTGTACTTCCCCACTGCAGTGCGATTGGACTTTCTGAACACTATTCCACACAAATGAAAGGGCACTTTAAAAAAAACCCAACAAAAACCAAACAGGTTTCAAATTTAGCTACTGTAGGGGGTAGAGTGAATAAAAGAAATTTAAAATCATTAGGAGAAATTGATAATGATAGCTGTAGTTTTCTTCCTCAAAACATATAAGCTTTTTTTTTCCATTTAGCACATTGCTACATTTTTTGCCTGTTAGAAATAAAAGCTATAGGCCCAGTTCTGTCATGGCGGTGAGCAGGCAGTTGGATACGGTAATGCATGCCTGAAGCCTTCACCAAGGATGATAAGCCTGCATGAATTTTACGAGTCTCAGTATCAAGGTTGCCCTCGCCCAAGGGATTTAAGAATAAGGGGGGAAAAAAGAGAAGGCAGATGTATGAATAACTGGCATTGTAAATCTTCACCGTGGCAACCTACAGCTAGAAAAAGTCTGTGATGGGTTCATGACTTGAGAAGAAAGCGACACAGCAGAATGTGAATGGATTTTCTTCAGCTACTTAATACACTGCTTAGAGCAGCTTAAGGGTGTGCATGTGAGAGAGAGTATGTGTGTGAGAGAGAGAGAGAGAGAGTGTGCATGTGTGTAAGGAGGGGGGGATCTGTGGAAATTTGTTAGAAGGAATTACTCGTGTTATACAGCTTGCTAGGGCTTTATTTTTTTTTTTTTCCTTTTTGGGGGAGGCTGTAGGGGAGGAGGAATACCATTTAGTCTCAGAATATAAATGACTGGATTTTGCTTGGGAAAAAAAAGATGGTGGGGGAGGTGCATAGAATTATGCAGGCAAGTAACAATGAGCAAATTGGACCCTTAACAATACAGCACAAGGTCATAGTGAAAGTCACCAGAGTGGGGTGGTGGGGGTGGCTGGTGGTAGAAAACAGATCATGATAAATAGCTTCCCATTTTGCAAAATCTGGTAGTTAATGAAAATAAGATGCATTTGAGTTGTCTGTGAACACCTGATTTTTTTCCTCTTTCTCTCTCTCTCTCTCTCTCTCTCTCTGGTCCTGCTGATGTATGAAAGCAAAGCACTGACTCTAATTGTGCAATTATAAAACGGAAATGATGCAGGTTTGGCAACACAGAGAAAGAAGGCAGCTCAATAACATTGTTTAATAACAAGCAAATAAAGCTCAAAGGGGAAAGAGGTGACTATTTCTGCTTTAGACTCATTAAGGAACCTGAAACATATTGTAAAAGAGTGATATTTAATTATGGGCTGGACTGATAACATGGAGCAGGGCCTCACTGGGAGAAAGAGACCCTATGCTCCTAGGAGTGAGCAGCTCCAAACATCAATTACCGTGATTATCTACCCGGTGCTTAGAAAATGCACCCGTCTCCGTGTTCCAGCAGCGACCCGTAAACAGGCATTGCATAGGCAAATTTATGGGCACAGTCAGCTGGGGCCAGGTGGGAAAGCCAGCTTTCCATTGGTGACTTCTGTGCAAAAGGAGGAAAGAAGCAAAAGAAAGAAAAATCTGTCTTCTGCACTACTGAAAGAACAATTTATTACAGAGCATTTGCAGGAGACAGCATTTGTTGCCCTGCTGCCTTTTTTGCCTCTGTTGGCTGTCTGAATGAGAAATGGGAGTATATTAACCAACTCATGGGTTACAGAAGACGGCTTGGCATGGGCCCATCAAACTTCGCCATGCTAAGGCGAGTCAAAGGTCAAGAGAGCGTTAGCAGCAGAGATTTAGAACCGAGTGCATCTCTTTAACCTTAACTGCTGGGAATGGATGGAGTCACTTTATTTCTTTAGTCAGGAACTTGGTTGCAGTGAAAGATGTCATGAGGAGGAGGGTACCATCCAGCTTGGAGCAGATGGGAAAGTATATATTGCAGTGAGATGTCATATTCTTTAGGGGTCACACAGATAAGCAACATCATTGCTGTGCTGTAGCTCCCTGTTTTCCATTAGGCCTAGAGGCTGAATGTTTGCGTATCTTTGTTAATGCACCACAGACCAAAGAAATAGAGACTAACAGTGAAAAGTAGGTGCCAAATCCATCCAAAGCCATTTAATCTTTCCTTCTATTTGCACCAACATTATTTTCACTGAGGAAAATCCTTAGTAAATGGAGCATGCTAATGACGTGTGCACTGAACTTTATTTTTAATGGCAGAGAGATTTCTCTGCCTGGAAAGGCAGTGTGCGAGGTGCAGGTTGCTGTGACCTGGTTCACAGCATTCCTGCCTGCCTGGATCTGCCACAGGGCCACTTGCACAGCCTTGAACTAATCACATCAACTGTGTCTTCATCCTTTACCTGTCCTTCTGTACCCATGAGCTCCTTGAAGTAGCAAGGTCTGTTTCTTTGACATTTGCTATGTGTCCTGTTACACCCATAGTCTCTGTGGGCTGCAGGAATCACCAGGGCATGGTTTGGCTCCACACCAGTTCAAACACTCATTTTGGGTGTGAGTTCTATTAAGACATCATGACACACTGTGCACTGAAGCATGAAGGCATCTGTGTAGAGGATCATTTCTCAAATTATTGGAAAGAGGTATGTCACTTGCTGTTTAAAAGTAGCCTGACATATACATATACCCGGACACCCAAGCATAAGAGAACACTTTTGCTCAGAGTTTATGATGATTTGAAATTCCCTGAGACAGTCTGAAATGCAAAGCTTAAGGGGGAAATTTAGCTTTAAGAAAGGTCAAGATTTCATGCAATGGGTATTAAGGACAGGTGTGATTTGTTGAATGGGATAACAGCTTTGGAGAAGACTTGTTCTGTCTACTCTCCTAAATACACGTTGAGTATTTTAGACAGCTTTAGGTATAGAGTGTCTATAGTCCTCTACTGTGGCTTTGTCCAGACTCAAACCAGTCAGGTCAATAGCAAGGAAAAGGGGATGAAGATACTTTAAAATAAGTACAAAATTCTTGGGACTGGGAGGCTACCATGATATTTAGCTTAAAAATTTTTTTTTGTTTCCTTTTTTCTCCCCTCTCCACATTTCAACCCTACAGCCCTTAGCACAATGTGTGCTGTGATTGAGAATAAGCAAAGAATTAAAGAATTAGTAAAGCTTTTTGTATGCTTAATAAGACTAGGATCTCTACCAGCTGACTGTGAGACTATATATGTAGGAACTGTCAAACTTCTGCTTGTCCCTCTCTTAGCAGAGCAGCTAAGAGTATATTTTTCTGGCCTAAAACTATACCTACAGGATAGATCAGGGTACAGGACCTATGACATACACAAATGCAAAAATGAAGCAAGGTACACAGTAACATTAAGACTGATGCATTTCCAAATCAGAAATGATCTAGCATTGGTCTCAATAGAATATGCCATGCCAGGGAAAACTGCAGGAGCAATTAAAACCACTTTATCGGAAATTATTTATGGGCAACAAAACTTTGGGTCCCCAAATAAGTGGGAAGATTGGAAGGATCATATCTCATTCTTACAACAGCAGCAGCTCATTGACCACATATTTCAAAAGAAAAGTAAACAGGTTGGGGAGTGAATAAACAGGAGGCAAAAGAGTTGGAGAAGGTGGTTGGTAAATAATCAGAAAGAAGGATTCCATACTACTCTCCCAGCTCTGAATTATAAGTACATCCTTTCTATCCCTCCCCCACACACATGTAGTGGTCCACAGACAATTTCAAAGAGCTTGCAAATGGTTTGGTCAGACACTGGACCACTAAAGATAAAGAGAACAATTAAGAATATTGCATAAAAATGAAGCAATTTCTTTGCATCTGCATTCACTATGGAGATGCCTTTCTCTAAGCCAATTATTTGCAGATAATAAACACAAGGCAGTATCAGAGATCAAGTTGTCAAAAGAAAAGAATCTCAAAGAAACTGACAAAGGAAAAAAAATAGCTGGAAGCATCCACTGTTAAAGTTCCAAACAAACATTAAAATGGTCTATTCGGAGAAATATGTTTTTCCATAAAAATGGCCATAATGTCTCACAAAGTCTTCAAAAAGGCACACAGACAATCTGAAGAATCACAGATCAATTGACCTACCCCAATGCAAGACAAATCATCTGAAAAAATAACTAAAAATGAAATATTCTAACAGAACATGACATAAGAAAGACATATTGCATGGTTTCTTAAAAGGTAAGTTGTTTCTTTTCAATCTATTGAAATTTTTTGACAATCAAAAAGATGAGAAGTTTTTCAATAAGATGCCAGGATTGGCAGAAAAATGTGCCCTAACAAGAGGCCTTAAGGAAGTGTAAGTTTCCCACCTCTCCCACCTTTTCACACAGACTAACCAACAAGGTGTGATGCAGTTCTGAAGCACGGGACAGGAGGACATCTGAGTAGTGGTTATCCAGCTGAAGTCTTTGCTTTTCCATGAGAAAGGCTCCAGAGGAAACACGAGCCTTCCACTCTGAATTTCCTTTAGGGTCCATGGAAGAGACTCCCAATAACAGTGTTGTTTACAATTTTAAATATCAAATTTTAAAATTTGTATGTCATACACAGCCACCCAAAGCAGGAGGGCCTAGCCAGATTTGCAACCTTAATGATTCCATGATTCTATGGGTTTGCCTCTTTTTTTCAATCTTGCATTTTTTGAGTGTCTCTATCATAAATTGTTATTTACCAGTCAAAGTGCACTGGGCCAGTAGAGGAGATATAAGGGATGGCCTCAGGGTGTTCCAACAGTGCAAGCAACGGAGGGGCTAACCCTGCTGCCCACCAGTGCCCTCCCAAAATCTCTCAGCACCAGCCTGTGCTCATATTTATGCCTAACCTACTTTCCAGTCACTTTTTGTGCCATCACAGAGCTTTTGTAGATGCACCACTGGGGGTAGGGAAAATGTAGGAAAAAAAGTGTGTTCCAATTCTGTAGCTTTTCACCTGATTCTTTTGCAAATTTGGCCCCTTATTCCGTGTAATTCACTAGTTGATAGATACTCGGGAGACTCCTGCCTGATAACATTCCTGTCAGCCATGTCCCAAAGAACAAAGGCAAGCTGAAGTATTTTTTAATTCTACCCTCTCAGCTCATCAACGCTGAGTTTACATAAAAATGTAAGAACATTACACTACACACACTGCTAATAATCAGAAACTAAAGCTTTGAAGTTTCCCTATTTCACAGCTACTGCCACGACAGATGCTTGCCAGAGAAAACTCAGGGGGCATTTGTTTGCAAGCATTTTGGCTAAGCATAGTGCCCATTGTGCCACTTAATATTTCAGCTATCTCTAGTGTAATCAGGGAACAGCAGTTACTTATTTATCTCACGTCTTGCTCCTTGCTAGCTACCTACTATCGCCAGCATGACCTCTGAAGCACACACATTAATTTTACCTCAGTATTTCTATAGCATCAATTAATAAAAACTGACTATGTTTTCAAAAAACGCACATGTACTGATAAATGAGGGTCCTGACTTAATTGCTCTGTAAATTAAGAGCTCACAGTGGTGACAATAGAGAATAGTTTTAATATTTAAAAACTCATTAAATTTGTGTACATTTTGAATAATTAAATCACATGGCCACTTTAAAGAGCTAATTTAAGTTTAGTTCTTAAATGTATATCACAGAAGAACTTGATCTGTTGAAAATTATTGGTTAATTTTCAGAACAACTTAATTTGGTTCTATTCTTGCCCTGAAATTGTACATTTATTTATATACTTATCTACCCTTTCTACTGGCCAGAAATTCCTAGCAACATCAATCCTAGGATGATGAGACCAGCTTGTACTTTTGTCAGCATTCATAGAAAACAGTGTAAACCTAATGTTAGTAATGTGTTTTTCTCTTTTCTATGGTGAATCATAACTCCATATTGTAATATTTTAGTTTTTTATCAGATCCACTGATCAGATTTAAATAGTGGGCATTTGGGGAAAACAATTTACTTCTTTTATAACTTGCGCTGCGTGAAGATGCAGTCCAAATGCCCAAATGTGAGTTGTTTTGACAGAATTTGCAAGGCTTCATGAAAATCCTGTGTCCTTTCAATTATGCAAACTCAGAGGTAGTAAAAGTTAAACCTTCAATGTGTGGGCAAGTATCATCTTCTTTCCACTCAGAACTCTGATTTTTAATGTTGGGTAGTATTTTGAAGCATAACATCTGATTTTCTGGCTGTCAGCAGAGGTACTGCTAACAAAATCATGGTTCACCCTCCCCACTTGATCAGTTTTGTGGAGTTTAAGGGGACAACTCAAAAGAGAAAGCTGGTTTCCTTGATGAAGCTCATGCTGCGAATAGGACAGAAACATTTTTCAGTTAGAGCAATTCACCTTTGTGCAGTTAACTTTTCTCTCTCCTGTGGCTCATACGTCAATCTTCATATTGTTACTAGTATTTAATCAGTGATTAAGCTGCCATAGAGTAAATACAGACAGATTGTGCTGCAACGTTTCTATGTTCTTTCAATATTATGAAGTGTAATATTCAGGTAGGTGCTTAGTTATCAAGGTGATAGACACTTAATACCTGAAATAAATAGAATGACTCTTGCTGTATCTTTGCAAAGCAACTTAAGTATCTAGCTGTAGTTGAGAAGATGAAGTGTTGTTCACCAACTTTTTAATCAAGAGGAAAAAATAGTACAAATGTTCTGTGACTATCTGTATGCTTTTGAAAAATTAAATCCCTTCTGGTTTTGTCTTCCTTTTGCACTCATTATCTAATGAGATGCTGGGAGAGCAAGTTCTGGAGAAGAGGAACAGGCGTGGTCTTCCGAACAGCACATTTAAGCTGTTTTGGTGGTTTTTCACAGAGTGTGCACTCCAAACTCCTGGTCTGGAGTATTCCCACAGGAAAACTTAATTTCTGATGATGCTTATGTCAATAGAAACATATCACATCACTTGTGACTACTCAAAACAGCTCAGATTTTGGTTATGGAGGACTTGAACTGCTCACAGCTTTGTCAATTTTCACTTGCAGTGATCTTGTCTTAAATGCTAAATAGAGGTGATTCCTTGTTTATTTATTCAGATTTCATACTTTAGTCTTTCTTGCCACAGTGCTGCATGGAAAAGTTGCTGTCTGGTATTCCCCACTGTGGACAAAGTCTTTTTTGATGTCATTTCTTCTCAGAACAGAATTCCCCACCCTAAAAGCGCACCCAAACTTCTTTCTTCACAGAGGTATGCAGCAGTAAAGTGTATTTTGTTTGAACTGGGGTCTGGTTACCCAAGGGGTTCTAATCCCTCTAAGGAATAATAGTGTACTCTTATCATCATTTACCTCTTCTCCAATCTTTGTGTAATCTGAAAACTTTGTCAATCACCAGTCCGTGTTTTCTCCCTGGTAGTTGATAAGATGTTAAATAGTAAATGACACAGCTTATCTTTGTGAGACTTTGATAGAAGTACACCATTTACAGCAGTATTTGTGAGATCAGTTAAGAACTTTGAATCTATCCCAGGTGTGTCACAGGTACTTTCTATTGCTCTACTTCAGTAAATCTATTTATAATGTGCAAGACTGAGTGAAAAGCCTAACATGTCTACCATGTTGATATGATTACCTCCAACAACCAAACTTGTCATCCTCCTGTACCTTAACATTCAGAGGTTGTGAGGGTTCTGATTAGCAGATCTGCCATTTGACAGAGCCGTATGTCAGCTCGTTCTCTATGGTACAAAAGAAACAAAGACTACAAAGGCTACTTGGAGACCTCTGTTGCTGCTGGCTGGCTCTAGGTATTGGGAGTTTTTTCCCGGCTGTGATAATTCCTGGATTTTCTGTTAATGCATGTTCAGCTGGCTAAAAAATGGACTTCTGAGTTTTCTTCTAGGACAGAACTGTATTTGATCTAGACAATCTTTTTCTGATGGACTCTCCAACATTAAGTGGCTTTTCCAAGACACCATATTTTCTTAATTTGCTTTTCTTGCTCTCATTTTTTACAAATGAAAAAGAAAGAAGAAGAAGATGATAATTGCTAGCTAGCATTTGTAGTGATACTCCACTTCAGTCAGGGAAATGTGGAAATCTGGGAAGAGAAACTGCAAACTGAGAGTAAACCAGAAATGTAACAGCACCATGAGTTCTAAATATACATATTGTACTCAGACACTTATTATCTTTTATTCCTCTTTCAAAACCTGGCAATATTACTCAGCTTAACTTGAGACCAATCCATGCTTGATGTTCTTAAGGACAAGGTTTTAAGGTCCACAGCACCTAAGTGTGTTTATTATCCTTTGTAAAGGACTGAATTTTCCCACTCAAGTCCTTATAAGATTTACAAAATTTCATAGTCCTTCACCTTGTAGAAAGAGGGAGAATCAGAGAAGTGATATTCTTTGCAGTAATACACAATATTTGTCTTTAAACCATGTACACAGTGGCGAAAGCAATGTGATAAATTGTGAGGCCTCACAGTATCTGGCAGGTTTCAGCAGCACAGACTGGAGGATAAGAAAGAGAGAAGAGCACATTAGAGAGCTGAAGCTGCAGGGGAGGTTAAGCAGGCAGACTATAATTGCTCAAGGAGGGTCTTAACCAGGAGAAAGGAATTAACACCCATAGTCTTGTGAAAATTGCTTATGATCTGTAATGACACAAATTGGCATATTAGCTCGAGCTTCATTGGTGAGACAGCATTAACCAGTGGAGAGCGCCTCTAAAAACAGGTCCAAGATCTACTTCTGGTATCTGTTTTGGCTTTATTTTACAGCTTCTTGAAAGACTGCAAAACCTGTACAGAGACGTAATGCTCGCACAGAAATCCCTTCACATGTTGTCAGTTCCAGCTCTGGGGCCTTACATGGAAAAAGAGAATCTTTGCATTGTCTGGTAACACTTTGTGCAGCACCTGGATTTCCTGAATGTCTTAAACACTTAACTCTTTGTTTGTTGTGCTGTTCTTAGGTAATGAATGGTGTAAAAATGAAATGTAAGGTAACAAGGCTATAGAGTGTTATCTCATCTGATGTGTTTATTATGTGCAATTAGTACCAAAAGAATGTGTTCATAATAGCAGCTTGAAAAAATGTTTAATGTATGTAGTAAATAGTGTGAAATCAGTATACAAAAATCTACCTCACAGAACAGATACAAACAAAGATAAAATCAAATAGGATTTGCAAGGGTGATAGAAAACCTTACTTTGTGGTATTTTGAGGGATTCTGTAGGAAAAGCATGCTTTTCTATTAAAGATTAGTATTCTGATTCAACAGTCGTGGGTACCAGTGTAAGAACCTTGACAGATGGATGGTAGCTACATTATTGTATTATTCTCAGTAGGAAGTCTCCATAAGGGGCACTAAAAGAAAAGAGAAGCAAGACATTTTCTAATATATCATATATGTTAGGAAACAGAACTTTTGAATTGGCCATCCACGTTCCATTTAGAACATGTTTTGTTTGATACTTTCTTTGCCATGTTTTACTGTTTAATTTTCACAGTGCTGACGTCCTACATTGCCCTCCTTCAGCATTTCCCCTATTCTCATATATCCAGACCAAACCCTTAAAAGCCCATCAAAATCTTCACAGCTTATAATAGATCATTTACATATTCACAGATGATATCAAAACATTGTCAGGGAAAAAACCCAACCCATTTCATAAAATTCACTGGCCAAAGGTAAATTAACAGGTACCTTATAAACAATTCACACAGTATTCTGAGAATCTATATATGTATGTATATATGTATAAACATATTATGGACACAAAACTACTTAAGAGTGTTGTATACATATAATTGTATACACACACACATACACACACATGCACACATCTATTTGTATTTGACATTTGTTGTTCCACCTTCATCCTGGCCATTACCATTCCAGTAATGGATTCTGTTGTGCATTGAAATTCCCATTGTGGTCCATTACCACTTCCTTCGTTGACAGCTCTATTGCTTCACGAGCTATTGTGCTATGTATGACATTGATTGGAGACACTGGATACACATTAGCAACATCACAACACGCATAATAAACAAGGTGTCGCTCTGCAGAGTGTATCAAGAACGGGGACAGTGCTGCGTAGCCCACCACACACTCCACTCCATGGGCATCCCTCCTCTGGGGGGTTTGTCCTCCAAGGTCAGCTTCAGATCACAGCTGGCATGGCCAAATGTAGGATGGTTTCCGGCTGTGAAGTCCCGCCTTGCCAGCCTCCCCTGCAGTGAGCCCCAGTCCTGGGAACCTGCTGCCTTTCCAGCACCTTGACCAGTTATCAACTTGAGCTGTAGAAAACTGAAGGATTTTCAATATTTTCTTCTGCTCATTGCAGTTCACGTGCTTTAGTAGATAGGGAGATGACACGAGGTGCTCTCAAACAGGCAGTTCTCTTGTGGCAACATCTCCCACCCATATTTTCTCTGAGTCAGCGCCAGCTCCTTGGTGATGGTTCTCTCTGGGGCCTGATCAAAGGCCATTAAAATGAATGGGAAACTTTCTGTTGACATTAATGAACTTTGACTTAGACTTTTAAAATCAGGAAGCAAGAGAATGACAGCTGCAATTCTAGAAATAGATGGAAATCTTTGGAGTGCTGTGGTCCAAAACACACTAATCTTTACTTGAGGGTGGGCATGTATGAGCCGCATGAAGAGTATTGATCCCCTTCAGTTACAGCTCTCCAGTGAGAAGGAACAGCCTCCCCAGCCAGAAGAAATATTATGTTAGCAATCTAATTCAGCAATATGTGCTTTTGAGGGGGCACTAGTACAAGGAAAACATGACTTCTCAAAGCATTTTCTTGACTCTGTAGCTTCAACAGGAAATGCTTCTCAGAGAACTCAGAGAAGGCCTGTATAAATTAGCAAATTAAGAAAAAAAAATTAATCAGATGCAAGGATTCATGCAGTAAAAAAACGGTAGTGGTGTTCCCAATTACTATCTGTTTCTTGATTGAAGTAGAACAGAGAGAATCTACACTAACTCTTATCCCCACTGTTTTAACACTCTCACAACCTCAGCAACTTCAATTATGGACAGGCTGTTCCAGGTGGGTAATATTTTCATCTCACTGTGTTTACCTTCATTCATGAATGCTGGAAATTCTTGTTCAGTGCAGATCCCAAGCCTCTTCCTGCCTTGTCTCCTATTGTTTGTTCTTGTTCATTCCAGCTTTTACAGTCCACCCACCCAGCTCAACTGACTCAGCTGGGGACATTGAGCCTTGCAGTTCTGATTCCTGACTAAATTACTTTGCTCTTTCCAAATTACAGATAGACAGCTCACCCTTTGGTATTCACAGTGCTCCACCATTTCTCATTTCAACTTTTCTGGACTCTGACAAAATGTGTTCTTGTCACATTCCCACTGCAACTCAGTGTCCAGAGTGCCCAGCACAACACACTTTTCTCTACAGTTTTCCAGAAAAGTTGTGGGACGAAGAATGAGTGATACAGGAAGGTTTAGGTTTTTTTCTTCTATTCCAGAAACTACTTGAACTGCTGCCTTAAACCAGTGTCCTATCCTCATTTTATAGTCATTTATTAAAATAATTTTAAAAGACATGCAGGAAACTGTGTGGATTAAATCCTTCTCTCTGCCTTTTAGTCGATTCCTCATACATCTATTGAGCAGTGGATCACTGGGTTATTGAAATCTGTTTAGTTAACTCCCAGAAGCTCTATGTTTGCAATTAAAAAAGATTAAAAAAGACCTGGTAGTAGATAGAAGAGTGTCTGATTTTTTATACTGGTTGGAAGATACATCAGATATGTTTCTCGTATGAAATAAGTGCCGTAAAGCAGTCAAGTTTTGTTCTGTTTCTAGCATTTTTCCCAGGGACCTTTGCTGCTGTGAGATGTTAAACCTCACCCATTGTGTTCCTGGGATACATGAGCTCAATCTCCATTGCCTTTTCACCCCTCACTAAAATGCATGCAAATGGTACTATTCCCAACACGCAGGACTTTTCCACTGTGCCACGAATTGCAAATGCGCAGCTCGTTTCACAAAAGCAGCCACATACAGGGCACCTGGAAACCCGGGAGGAGAGGAGTGAGTTGGGCTGTATTTAGGCCAGTGGCAGCTTCCAGCAACCTCTCGGCACCCAGCCCTGGACACCAGCCTCCACAGCATGATTCACTGCTGCTTTTTCACTGCCCCCTCTTTCCCATCAGGGTCACAAGTAACTCACTTTTTCCAAACGCCATTCTGCTGTGTGCTTCCTCCTTAAATCACTTGGTAGACTGATCATTAAAGAACTGCATTGCAAACTGTGCCTGTATTGCATTATATCTTTAGAATATTGTATCACACAACTACTTATGCTTGGAGTTTCTAAATATTAATTGTTTTTAAAAAATCAGACTTTTTCTGTTAGGAAGGTTTTTCAATTGAATACTGAGAAAGAGCTGATGGAATTATTTTCTTAATCTAACAAATTACATCTGTATTTTCATTGCTTTAACATTTTCCCTGGGGACTGGAGGTCTCAGAAAAAAACCCCACGAAAAAATGAAAAAAAGAAATAAAAGTTTTGAAGGTTTTTTTGTTTTGAATGTATAATTGTTGTCAGCCAAAATAAGTAATACTCAAGCTGTTGAAGTTTTGTTCTAAAAATCATTCAAATTATTAATTGTGAAGCTCGTGCACTGTTTGAAGCAGTGCACAATTGACATAAAATTTACAGCTGAAGTACAGAGTACTTCTAGAGGTTCATTCTATGACAATAATAAAAAATAAATGAATATAAATATAATTTTTCTGACAGCACCATGGCAAATTATGCAGCATCATCATTCAAACTGAATGATAAAGCAGGCTAGCCCATAGATTTGGAATAGTAAACCTAATTAATCCTAAAATAGATGGTATTTCAATAAATGAAGTATTCAGAATTTAAAAAGTAGTAATAGAAATATTTAACTAAGAGGACGAGAGCCATTATTGAAATGATGTCATACAATCTGGGAGGCATTGTCATGTTCAGTAAATTAGCATGGCCTAACCACAGCAGAAAATTTCCTTGAGCTGCAATAAAGACTAAATGCTTTCAGACTCCCATGATCCTTTGTAGTCATCATTTTAAAGCGCTGCCTTAGTGAGCTAAACCTGTAAAGTTTTCTTTTGAGCGGCTGTGAGTTGATTAGATCTATTTCAGCCTAGTAGTGGTAATAGGCTCCTCTCTGTGAAACTGCTTAGCCTCTGCTCCCCTGGCAGCTGGAGAAACTGGAATTAATCAGGTCTGCTGGGGACTTCTTCAGCATCTCCGCAGGCCAGCGACTCTGGAATCATTTACTACAGAATCTTACTGTCAACTCTTTGTCATTTAGGCTTTTGATTATGCTTGCTTTCTTCAGAAAAAATGGAAATGGGTGACAGATTATCCTAATGCAGAATTTCACTAGTTACTTTTATAGGCATCTATT
Source organism: Struthidea cinerea (assembly GCA_013397865.1). Taxonomy (NCBI): domain Eukaryota; kingdom Metazoa; phylum Chordata; class Aves; order Passeriformes; family Corcoracidae; genus Struthidea; species Struthidea cinerea. Next base: position 328,646 of record VZTI01001187.1, on the reverse strand, counting down.
ATCCTCCTTTGTACTGTCCATAAAAAGAATGTAGGTGTGTGCAAAGATTTTTAGGGGCAGAGATATGAAGAATATGCTATTGAAATTAACATATTTCTTCTAATTAAAGTATGTTTCTTTCTAATAAAGAGACCCTCCCCCCTCAAATGACTGCATATTGTTTTGTCACCAGCACAATATATGGATTTCCTTTCTTTTTTCTTAAAAATTGATAGCTGGGGAAAAAATTCTTGAATATCATTATTTACTGTGCTACTGTTCAATAACACTTCTTTCTACTGAATATACTGTAGACGCAGATTGCATTTTTTTTAACTGTATTAAATATGAGCCTTAGAATAAATGCATATTTACATAGACTGCTAACTACTCTGAGCTTCAGTGAACAGAAAGTAAACAGTCAACACTGAAAAAAAAGACAATTAAATCTTCCTTCTTTTCAGCATTTCATCCCACAGATACAGGGTTCTATAGACTTAGTGTTCTGTAAATAGAGTCAATGGGCAGTCTGGTGCAGTTCTTAATAAAATCATCATCCCTTGCGACATTTAAAAATTTGGATATTTATATTATAAACAGTTATGAAAAACAAAAAAATTCTGCATGACATTCTGGGATACAGGCTTTTCATAGATAGTATAGGAAAATATTGTTAATGAAATGGTTGAAAATTTGATCAAAACTGATGATTTATATGAATCTTTTGTTTGATAAATTTATATGCATTTAATAACACGAAGATGTATATATGCATTTGTTTGACTAGTGTCCACTGCACTCTAAGGAGTCTGGCAAAAAGTGCTTTCCACTAAAAATGAAGTGAACAAGTGTTAACTTTTTTATACTTTTTTTTTTTTTTTTTTTCAATTTTATTCTAGAGAGCAGATTTAAACAGGTTACCTTAGCAGGGTAAATGTATGAAAATTTTATAACTAAGCTTAACTTTTTAAAAAAAAAGAAATTTTAAAAAAAGGTATTAAAGGAAAAAAAGGAGTCTATATTGAATATTGAATGATTGCAAAATCACAAAACTGTTCCATTATGAGTATTTTTAACAATTCCGTAAATTACAGAAACAGGCAACAGCCTCCATTAGTTTGCCTCTGAAGAGAAGAAGCCTCTCTCTGTATGTTCCTCAGTAGGCTTGGTAACTGCAGGAAGTTTGCATTCTAGAACTCTGAGATCCAAAACACACCTACACCCCATACATCACCTAGACTTCTCATTTGTCTTGTTTGCCTATATCTGGTTTACCAGTGAACTGGCATCAAAAACCAGTGGTCTGATTTTCTTCTGCTGACAAATAAACACAGTAGTTCACAGATTGACCTCAGAGAATGAGCTGCATGGTTATGTCAGCTAATTTCAATCAACTAGGTTTCTTCATCTAGTTTTCTTCTGCAATGAAGGGCTCTGGCTAGAAGTCATTGAAAAACTGAATCTCATTGTTAGGTTTCCAGGTTTGTTATTGTAGGGACTGGCATCATTGTCACTTTGCCCCTGTGTTTCCCTGCCTTGTTTAACACCTCACAGCCATGGCTGTTTGGCAGCCTCTTCCTTCCAGCTGAGCAGGTGAGTTCTCCAGAGATCAGCTGTGGTGGCCGATTGACCAGTGGTACAAGAGACAGAGAGTGTTCCTGGTAACACAGTCTCTGGTGCCAAAGACTTATCGGTTATGGTGAGGGAAAGCAGCCTCTCCCACGATACCTGTTCGGTTGTGGTAATGTACTCCAGTTCTGATTCCCTGGTTGGCTCCTGGTGTTAGCCACACCCCTGTACTTAAGCTCGACCTGTCACATGTTTGGGGTCATTTGCCTCTAGAAACCTTCACAAGTTGAAGCAATAAACTGCTGTTTGTGGAAGTCTGTGCAAGGACCCTTCTCAACTCCTTGCTGTCGGATTCATATTACTGAAGCCATCCCAGCGTCTGTGCGTTCCATGAGCCCACAGAACCAGAAGGGACTCAGTAATAATCAGCTTCTTGTAACATGCCCCTTATACCTACTCTGAGCCTCTTGCTATCAGACAATGATGAAAAACCCAGTCTTTTTCCCCTCATATTCATGTGTCCTGGCTCTCTGTTCAATGCAGTAGGGCCCATAGGGCTGGGGAAGTTTGGCATTGTCCCTTCCACAATAAAGCATAGGGTTGGCAAAACTGATGTAACTGATGTGACTCACTAATTGAGCCATTTAACACAGAGCAGCATGTCACCCAGAAAGCATCCGATCCTAATGCTTGCCAGAGCCTTCCTCACCCTTTCGGAGGCAAAAAGTTCCAACCTAACCCACAAATAACTAAAACAACTGCATGCTGTTAAATTGCAGCTTTTTGGTCTCTGAATTGTCCAAAAATCTTGAGTTTTACTTGCTAATAAATAATCCAAGTCTGAAAAATTACAAAGGGTTAAACACACTAAACAGGTCAGGTTTATTCTGTTAATGTTCATGTTCATGTTCTCTTTCTTTATTGAATACTTGCCCTTCTTTTATCCTTAGACTACTATGGTCATTTGTCAACGACAATTTGTTGAGTTTGGATGTGTTCCTCTTCTCAAGAAAAGGACTTCAGATTAGATCTGTACAAATATTGAGGCAGCTAACCTTGGGAAGTGTCCACTGACATCACCTTTCTTAGCTAATTGCAGATGTTCAGGACTCAAGTGGTAAATATTTAACAAGGGGGGTTTTCTCTCTCCTCATTATGACTCCGAGGTACTTGAGACACTGCATTATTTTAAACAAGATGCAAAGTATTTGCATCCAAACCAAGATCTGTCAAACTGCATGCTGCAGGTGTTCAAACCAGGTTTCAAATCCCATCGAAGAGTATTTTACAAACAAGTGCTATCAAGCTGATACTTCCAAATGCAAAGCATTACAACTCCTTCTATGTTTCTAATAAGCTACTTCTATGTCTTCTTTTCTATGCAACTTATTTTATAACAAAGCTATACATTGCCATATAAACTGTTTAGGAAAAAGCTGGTTTTAAAATCTGATTACAGGAAACAGCTCTGTCTGTTATGGCCGAATCTGAATGGCACTGTTCAGAAAGGGAGAAGTGATTTTAAATTTCAGAAGAGAGAGTTAGGTAAACCTGTATTGGTACACAGGAGTCTTTTCTGGCTGCTACATTTTCTAATTTGGGGTGTATATCTTTTTCTCTCTTCATCTTTTGCTGCTGCTCCAAGTTTCATGGAACTATATGTCCTGGCCCCATTACTTCTGTGGCTTGCTCTTTCTAACCTGCTTCACCTCAAAGTTTTAAACAAATCCTTTATTTTCTGTTTCACTGTTTCTGTGGTTTCAGAAAATTTGTTTCTTTTATTTATGTTCCCACCCAGAACTCCATCTCCCATTTACCTTTGTCAGGGGCACTTCAGACAGGATGATCTACTCTGAGTGACTTGCAAACCTCTGCTTTGTTTCTCTTGACTTCTTGTCTATCGCAGCCTTTTAGAGACATTGAGTCTCCAGAAGGACAGAGGAAAACAAGAATATTGTACCTTGAGGAAAAACCTAAGCACCATCCAGTGTTAGGTTTTCACTATGGAGCTCTACGTAGCATCAAATTCCATCTTCTATCTTCTGAAATTTCACTATTATCATGCTGAGAATGCACAACTGCAATAACTCTCTTATCATACTTTTAAATAATATAATACAGTCAAAAATGCTTTTCAGTCCTTGCCGTCTTTAGCAACAGCAACAATTTTTCATTCTTTTTGTTCCAGTAGCATGTACGTGGCCAACCATACAGCTCCTGCAAGCCTGGTGGTGTTTTTTTTTTTTAATTGGTAATTTTTAATAAGTAGATACAGTAGAGAAAGAGAGACATTGGAGTTTCAAATTAAAAGGGAGTGATTAAGAAGGGTAAGACTTTTGAACTGAATTGCTCTAAATGAACTGGGAGAGGTGCAAATCAGTCATTACAAAAATTATATAATTTTAGGTCTTAGGTTAAGTTCTGTGAACTGTTTAATGTTATAATTGGCTGCTGCCAAAATCGTCAAGTTGAATGAAGCTCTAAGTTTAAAATGTCATAAACCCTCGGAATAAAGATTTATATAACACAGGTATCTGACCTACCACATGACAGGAGGTATTTGTTAAGTCTTACTTGACTCCTGCAAAATGGAAAAGAAAAGGACTAGAGAAAGAAAACATACATCTTCTGGACAATATCAAAACATTATGAATCTAGTCTGATATCTGAGCAATGAATTCATAAAACTGTGATAAACATAGTTGTTTCTTATTAAAAAATAAGATTTGATACTTCAAGTGGAAAATTTGTGTGTTTATTATGATGAATGAAGGTGGTTAGTGTCAAATCTCAACAGTGTGTACTTAGCAAGACTTTAGTGGAACATTTCATAAACTAAGTATACACTTTCTGAGGTTTTGCAGGCATTCAATGGGTCTAACCCATACACATCTTCCCCATTTCTTTACAGCAATGACCAAAAAGAAAGTTCCACTTGATTAGTCTGCATACCACAACATAAGGTCAAAATTTACTGGCCTAAATAAAGCAGTGTTGCACGGGGGGTTGCTGTGAGTTCAGGGAGACAAGGCTGGTAGAAACCACCTTGCAAAATGAATCAGGAGGTAACCACTCCTACAAGGAAAGCCGTATAACTTGGTGATGTTTACAAAAAGTTGCAAGCAAACCCATGCAAAAAGGTCTAAGCAACATTCTTTGCTTCTTATGCCACAGTTTTAAAAAAGGCTGTAAGTAGAGCACATAGAAGATGTCCTACATGTCTAAATATCCTCCCATATTAACATGGCTAAAGAGGAATTTCTCATATCTGCAATCCGTCTGCATGTTTGTGGCTTCTTTGCAATAGTGGAACCTGTATAGGGCAACAAAGAAATGGAATGAGGAAAGATGGATAAAAGTTTTGAAGTTTAATGGCCAGTGAAGTTACCTAGTCATCATTTACAATACCATGATACCTAAGGCAGTTATTTTATTGAGGGAAACAACAAAGTAAACAAGGAAGTATTTCCAGCTGTTCTGAGGGTAGTAGATGAACTGGTCCTGTCCTGCAGTTCATGACAAAATAGCTGAAGCTTCATACGCACCTCGGTAATGGTGTGTTTTTCTTATTTCCAGCCATTTCTATGGACACATTCCTTCATTGAAAAGAAATGTCAGAAGCCAGTAAGTACCTACTGCCTGTACAGTACTCTTGCTATGAAATAATCCAAGCTGGCATTCATAAAAATGTTTTATTTATACTCTCCCAGTTATGCCTCTTCCCAATTTCTTCCTCATAAGCACTTCTCTAAATAAATAACAACTCAGTGGCCATATGACTCTTAGAGGATAGAAGATGATGGTAGTGTAGTTTTGCACAAAAGAAGTGAGCCACCAACTAGTGTTTTATTTAAATGTCATTCTTTATATAAAAACATTGAAAATCAAAGCTCTTAGAAACCTACCTGTCCATTCACACTTACCTTCTCTTCCACTTTATTTTATTCCTGTTAATTCAGTCACTCCCAGAAAGCTACATTTCTGTGCTTTTGCTTTAGTCACCGAGACCTTTCACCTCCTATCTTGAAGAACAGAACACTTAAAAATATGATTATTATCTGTTCCGTCCCTTCCCCCCCCTTCTGACCAAATTTTCTCCACCCCAAAACTTGCACATTGTTTTTTGTCTCCTCTGGTTAGGTCCTATTTGGAAACTCATTCTCTTTTACTCTACACCCAGCTCCTCATTACCTTTTACCATTCAAAAGTACAGACAGTAATAACACCGAAGTAAGGAGCCAGATACAGTTTCAGAACAGTAAAAGCACCTCATTTATGCAGCAAATTTCTGCCCTAAATTTCATTTGCAGTAAATTTCATACGTCTTTTTACAGATACACGTTTGATTTCAAAAAGCAGAAGAAACAAATAAAAGTTCACCAAAAATGAAAACAGAAGATCTGAACAAGTGAATAAAGTGACCAGCTGGAGTGATAACATTTATCTTAATTTCATTCTTCAGGGTCCTTTTTCTACTCTTTTCCAGTAACATATCTATTTCTCAACTTATTTTTTCTGAATAAACAAGCCTCAGAGAATTAACAGATGCCACAACCAGGTAAATGTGTATCTCTTCTGCAATTTGTGCAGCACTCAGATTCACTTACAGTTTTGTGCAGTCGAGAATATTCAGTCTCACTATAAAACTTATGATTTGCCTAACGCCTGAGACCAGAGCAAGATTAACGTGAAATGTCTGCTCACTTGCACTGAGTTCAGAGGTGGAGTGGAGGCTGATGCAGAGAAGCCCTTCTGCAGCCCCTGCTTGCAAGGCAGACAAAAAACCCCAAACCACTCCAGTACACACCACTGTGCACAAGCCTGCCAAAGCCTTTCTGTTTGCTTTCAGGGGTTAGAAGCCAGAATTATTTTGATAGGATGGAGTTCTGAGGACTGGCATGCAAATGTTCATAACAACTGTCCAACTTTGCTCCAGTTCCTGTTTATTACTTCTTATTCTTTTCAGTATCAGTAAATCCCTTCAAGGCTTCTGTTATTATTGAAGAGGAGCCCACCTGGGAATGTTTAGGTCCTTTAGTAATAGCCTTAGGCCCAGATCTAATGTCTACTGAAAAAGGATTCACTGCTTAAAGGAAATACTGATGACAATTCGTTAGGGCATCATAAAAAAATCTGTTTCAACTTAGAAAAAAGCTGCTAGGTATGTGAACAAATATTGTAGGTTAGCACTTACTGTATACAGACTGCAGGATACACAGAGATGTCCTGTAGTCCAATCTTCCTTTAAATGTTTGCTAAGCCCCTAGAAAAAATCAACGAAAGAATAAAATAAAAGAAAGAAAAAAGAAAAGGAGTTCATAATGTTTTAAACTATAATATAAATCTACTGATCTGCTATTAATACAATTCCTGTGCTGTCTGAGGTTTGAGACACACATGTGTAATTCTTCAATGGCATTCTGCGTGTTATCTGGAAGGTCTCTCATTGCTGCTGCATCAATGCAAACCAGACTACACCCAGGCGAACAAAGGAAATTTAACTTTCATAAGTTGGTTTTAAAAATGCATTTACTTTGACTGCATTGAAAGAATCTAAAAAAAGATGAAAAGCATCTTTAGCATGCCCAAAACATCTGGTTTCATATTTTGAGACCAAAAGGAAATTGCATGAAGACTAAAATCTTGTTTTGATTTATATTATTATTGGAGGGCTGAGAAGCTGCCAGTCATAAAATAAAATTTTATGATGATAAATAAATAAGGAAAACAATCTGACAAAACGTTGTGGAACAAAGCTCTATTTCAAGTTTAATTAACTGATAACAATGTTTATGATAGAAGAACTGTGCCACCAATTATACAGCTAGTAAATGCATGCTACCAAAGCAAAGACTGGCCTATAAAAGCCTGGCTAAAAAGGTTTCTCCTGCAGCAAAATACTTCCAAGCACAAAAGAGAAGGTATTCTCCATGTAGTAAATCATGCAGCAATTAAGACCCTCTTTGAAGACGTTTATTAGTCTTTATAGATTGTATGACAATTGCTCTGCTTCAATGGCACATTGTAAATTGCACAATAGTAGTAGTTCCTGCTCTCTAATATACCTACTGATAGTTCCTGGAGAAGCTGACAGTTTAGAAATTGTTACAGGAAAGATATATCTGTGGCGAGACAAGTAAAAAATAAATGTTTTTAGCTCTGCAGCACTTTGCCTTTTTCAAAAACCTTGTATGCAATCATAACAAAGTGTTCTAGCAAGAAGATTATTTTAGAAACATGAAGATCAGCTGCGTTCTGCAGGGAGAAGTGATCCTTAATCATACATGTAAGAGTTCAGCCGCTTTTCTGGTAACAGAGGCTTGCATTTAAAATTGCTACGTACTTCCAGTCCTTGTGGTTTAAAGACACTGGGATCACAGCCATGATATGCAGTACAAATCTTTAACTTTCAGTTTATGCTATACTATAACTCGCCAGTTACTATATAAAATGCAACATACAAAAGACAAGATTTTGTATTATAGATATGATGAATCACTTGCTAAAATAATGCTAACATTTCTGTGGATAGGTTAAAAAAACTTGGCTCCTATTCTGAGACTACTCCTTTTTCAACTTCTGTAATAATAAACCACATTTAGGAAGCCCTGAACTCGGCTGTCTGCAGGAACAGTACATTAACTATTCTGATCACATGCCTTATCATGGCTTTTCACCCCATTAACTGTAACTGAGCAGTGAACTGTTGGCCAGGCTACAACCCCAGTATAAGTCCTGCTTGTCCCTTCCTATCTCCCTTCCCTCCTGCTGTTCAGTTTAAAAACACAGCTCTGCCAGAAAACAAACAACCCCCCCCCCCCCCATTCAAATTGTACATTAAGTAACATAGGAAGGAAATCTTTCAAATGCTTCCCAAAAGAAAACATATAGTGGAATTTGTATATATTGAGAGCAAAGGTTTTCAAACTGAATGGAAAGATCTTTGTCAAAGTCAATGCTTAGCAACATGGTAAACATTCAAAGGAAGTCAAAAAAAGTTGTTGCAAAAAACTTTTATGGTTTTATCTTTACATACATTTACTTCAAGGCGGGGAAAGAAAAGATCAAAAGCATTCTGAAGAGTATTTGCTGCTTTAATAATAAGCCCAAAATACTTGGAATTTATATTTCCCTAACTTCTTTGTTGATCCACATACAATAATTCTTCCAATATCTGCATTTTGCTATTGCTTCTTTACCTGTCTTGTTTCCTCTCCTATTCTGCTTGAAATATGATAGTCTTCTCAGTCCTCCAGTTTGGGGCTGTTTTTTATTTCTTAGGTGTGTGTAAAGCTCTCACTTTTTTTCATCAGTTAAAATGAACCTGAGGAGGCTAAGCTTCTTGTGGTTTCTTCTAAGTACCATGTGCAAGCAACTTAACATCCTCTCTCCAGTCCTGGAGGGAATTACTGCTGGCGTATTTTGATTCATTATCTTGAATCTTAATCAGCTGATGAAAAAAAAAATTAGTTCCATCAGCTGATGGAGGCCCAGAGTAATGAGTCAAAACATCCTGATCAAGACTTCCAGCTGCACTGAATGGGACTCTACAAGTTATACTTACCCTCACTGCATTCTTACAATTAATTAATAAATACCCCTCTTCTCTGCACCCATCAGAAGTAAACAGCTACAGGATTTTAGACCATATGAAAGATTATTGTCTCCTTCAGTCATTTGGTGTCTTACTCCTGTAAATTTCCAGAACAGGTTTTACAAATCTTACCATGCTTAACTTCTTGAAAACAAAGTGAGAAAGCATGTTGCTGACTTTGAAATGCGATCCAACCATTGTAATGGCCATAAGACCATTATATATATATATTCTTAATACTATAACTGACTGAATAAAATATTCTTAATACTATAACTGACCGAAACTTTTCAGTAAATTTTATGGTTTCAGGCGTCACATTTTCCAACAGGAAAAAAAGGAGAAAAAATAGTTTCATCCCCAAATGGGTTTGCATGTAAGGCCTAAATAATTAAATAGTACCTGCTAAAATAGAAAAGCAAAAATAAATTGCACAAAAAATTTTGAGAAATCTACAAAGAAAAGAAATTTAAAAAAGAAGGACAAATACTTTTAAATATTCTATGATAATAACTGTAGGTGTTCCATGTAAATATAGTAAATAAACAAGTTTAACACAACTGTTTGTTTCTAAATCAACTATTCCTTCAAGCTGGTACACAAATATCTGGGGAAAAAAGCCTATAGCTCTCAGATCCCTTTTGATTTCTTGATGCTACCCTGTGTCCAAACAGCCATGTTGCTCCCTCCTTTCTCTTGGAGTCATAGCTATGTGGCAATTGGAACAGTAATCATACCATACAGTTATCTCTGCATTAGTGACCTCCAGACTGCATTACTGGAACTCAAACCTAGAAATTAAGCTGTATGGCCTGAAAAAGCTCCACATGAGGGAAAATATGACAGAATGTCTGCTTAAAGAAGCAAATTGCCACATTTATCCACTTCAAAGTCTCCATCTTGATATTTAAACCTCTCAATGTGATATGAAATCTCTGTACCTCTACCTACAGGATCACCTTCGTCTACATGGCTATGATGTACTTATCACTCTGAAACCGTGAAACTGCTGGAGTCAAGGAGGAAATATGAAGAGGAATACTCTGAATCTTCACAGAATCCACATCAAAACTTCAAGTTCCATATCCTGGTGACAAAAGCTATTAGAAACTGCAGATCTACCTCAGAACCCATGGCCCTGTGCAAAACACATCTCTGATTTGTCTTTCCCTTCACCCACACAAATGTGAATCAAGCTGTTTTTCCTCTTATCCAGTTAGAAAGAGAAATTGTTATTATTGTCATGGTGATGAATAAGAAGAGTGGAAGAAAGAAGGATATGTTGATCACATGGATCTCATCTGGGGTGACATTAAGAGAAGTTAAACAAAATTAAAATGATTTTCAAAATTTCATGAACAAACTCTGCCATGTTGATGCATGACCTTATGTGAAAAACTTTGCTTAGTTGTCTGTAACCTCTCCAGCAGGTCCCCTTAATGATCTTTTTCTGAGCAACATCATGTTCTAGCCAAATCTTCATTAGCCTCCATCTGACCACTACCGTACTCAAAAGAAGAGACAAAAAATAGAATGCAAAGTACAGAGGAATCTCCACTTAAAAAGCCTGAGAAATCTCAAGCACTGTAAAAATGCAGCACTCAATTGTAAAGATGAAGGTAAAAAGATGTCCCCAAGGCAATCAGGAGGTTTGAATTTCTAGGATATAATGCTGACAATAGCCAAATAAGACTTCCATGATCTGTAATGTAATAAATATTATTGCTAGCAATGTCATTGCTATTGTATATGCCATTAAAAAAAAAAAATTAAGGATACAAAAATGGTAAGATTTTACATGTTAAGTGCTACAATAAGCAGCATATAAGAATCAGAAAACAGAAATAAGGATTGGACTTTTACAGATTTATTTTACCCTTATTTACATTCTGTGTCATCACACTGGCTGTTGTGACATTGCATATCTAATCAGGCTAGAACTGACTGCTTATAACTAGAACAGGATCTGAGACTGCTAATTTACCCTTGTTATTGACTTCACAGGCTCTTTTGGCAGCCTTATGACTTGGTTACAGGGGTCTCCACCTGACTGAGATCCCAGTTTCACGCTTATGATTTGACAGTCTTTATTTGACATCTGGATATTTCACTAGGTGATTGAATCACTCCAAGTAATTCTGGAATGACCACATATGTTCCTACATGTGTAGAACGCAGCACTGACAGATAGAGTGTAAGCCTGTCTGTCTGGACTCCTGGTGTTACAGCGCTCAGAGTTCTTTTACCTCAGCAGTGTGATAGTTCTCAGACCCAAAATGATAAGCTCACGAAGATGGTTTGCAGCCATGCTATTCCACTCCTTATTTTGGTAGGGATATGCTATGGCTAAATTCAGCACTAGCATAAGCAGCTACCTCTGCCACTTGTTAGGATATCAGCTGAGTTTATTTACTTTGATACATCCTACTGCTTTTGCCTTGGCATTTCTGAGTTTCCCTGCAGTTATGCTGTTCCACCTGTGATATATCTATCTGTTGTATCAGTCCTCCCTTCTCTGGCCCTTTTAAGTGCATCCTTATTATGCTTTTTAAAACTGAAAAGTGAAAAAAAAAACACTCACACAATGAGCACTGATACCAAATTTTGTCTTTGTAGCAAAAAAAAAATAGATTTACAGGAGACAAAGGAAGATTTGTCATGGTCACATGTCTAGCCTTAATGCTACACACTCTTAGAGGCAGAATAGCTAAGTTCCTAATATTTGCATGGAAAAAGTATCTTTCTGCACAGGAATCCTTTGTGCTTGTAACTCAATAATTAGACATATGAATATACCTCACGACTACAGAAATGAAGAGAGAGCAATTTAGTGTTGTTAGTCCCCTTGATACTGTCTGGGTGGCAGCAGGTGTTACAGCTGGGACTACTAGATAGATAATATGTCTTCACACATGGGAATGTGACAGCATACAGAGCAAAAAGCATGCTCCATGGAAGGTGCTTCCTTTCTTTCTTCAGTTGAAAAAGCAACGCAGGTCTGAATAAGGGGAAAATGATGTAAAAGAAAGGTAAATAATTGCCCCTCTGGGTTTTCATACACAACTTACCTCACATGTGCAGCAATGCCTGGAGCTAATCTCTCAGTACTTTTTGTAGCTCCAGTTAGAGTGATATTTGGCAGCTGCTAGATGAATCTGGCTTATCTGTTGCCAAATGCGTGCAATACGTGTGTGTGGCAACTGCTGTCTTCACCAAAAAAAGACTGGCTCAACAGTGTTTGTTATACTTTCCTTCTACTATTTCTACCCCCAGGAATATAGCTTTTCTCTACTGCTAATCAGTTTATTTTTCGGTCTTTATCTGGCTACAGTAACAGATGCTGAAGTGCTACACTATCCCACCAGACCTGTAGCTTGGTCTCAGTCTGGCAGCATCTCTGCGTAAGTCCCCAAACTTAGCATAAAACCACTTTCCTGCCTTTTTATCCACTAGACTACTGCTTTTTGAAGTCGTCTACAATAATTTTGATTATTCTGTTTTTCTACTTACTGAAGTGTAGTGTCTGATAATTTAAAGAACGATTCTCTCACATACAGGGTTTTCCACCATATAGCTCTACTTGTCCCACAGCTCAAAGCAGTGGGTTACCAGCAAGTAACTAGTGTGGTCCCCAGACCACTTCTGACTGTGTGGAAAAGGTGCATTGAAGCTAGCAAGGCATGTCTATTTTGTACAGAAGCCTCTTCTACTCTGGAGGTGATTTACCTGTAATTTGTATGACCAAATTTAGTAAGAATGTAGAGGCTTGGAATAGCCATCTCAGCCCATTTTAGATAACTGAAAGTTGTCAAAAGAATCATGTTTTAAAAGTGACTATCCCTGTCAAACAGAATGACAGAATCACAATATCGCAGGATCACAAAATAAGCTGAGTTGCAAGGGCCCCACAAAGATCATCGAGTCCAACTCCCAGCCCCTCACAGGACCATCCCCAAGAGTCACACCATGTGCCTGAGAGCATTGTCCAAATGCTTCTTGAACTCTGTCAGGCTTGGTGCTGTGACCACTTCCCTGGGGAGCCTGTTCCAGTGCCCAGCCACCCTCTGTGTGAAGAACCTTTTTCTAATACCCAACCTAAACCCCCTGTGACACAACTTTAGGCCATTCCCTCAGGTCCTGTCCTTAACAGAAAGCTTGGGGTATTATCTGAAATGCAGATACTTTAAATTTGACTGAAGCCCATTCTGTGTTGACCTGGCTCAAACCCTAACACTGGTTGGGATCACCAGGTACGCTAATCCACACTGCAACAGACCAGGAAAGCTGCAGGGGCCCTTCTGGGTCTCCTTTCAGTGCTTGGAGTCAGAAATATCCTGTGTCCCATGGAGCCAGGGCAAGGGATCCTCCGCAGGTTTAAGGAGAAACACAATCAAACAAATCTGCCAAAATTACAGGTTTCTGAATTTCAAATAATGGCAGGCATGACCTTGGTTGTTTTACAAGAGTGCAAGAAGGCCATCTGGGGTTAAAGCAAGGCCTCTGCCAGTAGTCTATCTTTCTAAGTAAAGCATACCTAAGGAAAGGAGCGTAAGAAATGGAGCTAATAGAGTAATACCGTCCCTCCTGGCTGCGTGGGGTCCCGCATGCTCCCACAGAAGCCTGGGCAGGTTCAGTATTAAGTCAGTAGCAAAGAGTCAGGAAGGGTATTTGCTTGCATTTCGGCAGGAGAGTTTATTCATCTTCACTGTCGAGGGTACAAAAATCATGGCTAACTTCGGGTTTTTCCCGGGGCCGGGGAAAAGGCGGGATCAGGGAGTGGGGACCAATGGGAGAGCCCCGGGGGAGTGGCGAGGGGCCAAGGCCAGCAGCCAGCCGGGGAATTCAAACCGGAATAGATTAATTTTACAGAACCTAGGGGCACTCTAGGAAAAGCCTTAACATAAGGCATGTTCACTGGCTGCCACAATACAGGTTTTCTGGTTACATTCAGTGCTGGAAATAAACATCAAGAGGACCTCTGCTTCTACTTCCTTTGTAGCGTTCTTTCAACTTTTCTCATTTTCAGAGGCATCCACACTTCAGTGGACTTAGGTTAATAATGTATATCCCAATATTTTTGCGGCCAAAAATTTGAATTCAGAACTAATGCTAAACAGAAATAAGCCACCACAATGTCATACTCTGTCCAAATTTCATCATTAGAAGCCTGGCTGAGAAAATAGTACAAGTATTCCACAGTATTTTTGCAATCCTTAATCTCTCTAATTTCCTCTACTACAGTTAAAATAGTCAAAATGCAGATGACTTTTCAGTAATTCCCAGACACAGCAGCAAACATAGTTTGCAAAAAATAACACATTTTATGGAGACAAACAACAGGTTTTTGTAGATCTTATCAAACTAAAATAAACTATTTTATCCCAGCTTTTCCAAAGCAGATGACTAGCAAACACCCTTCCAGAGCTGTCCTGCATGGTATCTGCTAATATTCATGCACTGACAAAATTATTTTGACTTATGGAACTATGTACAGTAAATTGGAGTCCTGGTTAAAAATAATGGTGTTAATATTAATTTATTTTCAAATGTGGGTGAAAAAAGCTACATATGCCAAAGAGAACAAAAGATAAGTTGATGAGGGAAAAATGCTTTTAAGAGAGTACCACTAAAACCTATGGCTGGTCTTTCATGAGATTGAGCCTCTCTTGAAGGGTATATTGAATACTTGATGTGATCACCACAGTCCTCAAGGACGTACGCAAGCAGAGCAACATCATACACTGTGGTCTTAGTTTTGGCACTGGTCCTTGTGGCATCCTTATAAAGGGCTGCTGTGAACAATAAACAGGGTATGTCTCTCTTCTGTCACAGTGTTCCTACTCTCAGAAAACCTTTGTGGAAACTTGGTGCAGTCCAATCACCCCAATCCACGCTTTAAATGATCACATGCAAAAGTTCACAGGGTTCACATCCGACAGACACGATGGCTCTTCCTCACCCAAAACAAGGTCTATGGAGTCTAATCTCAGGTCTTCCAAGGTTATTGGATCAAGTCCTAAGGTGAAGCAACATCCTGGAATGTTGGAGTAGAAAATAGCTATGAGCAAGTCCTGAGAAAGAACAGTTTCTGAAAATGCAGTCTATATGAGAAAGTCTGTCCTTGAAGCCACCCTTGTCTAAAAAAATTATTTTCCCACAGTAATCTGGTAAACTGTCTGGCATTGGAGTTTGTCTATCTATAGAAAGAGACTTGAAAAACTCTTGAATGTGTCCAAAAATACTGAGCTAAGTTGAACCCTCTTATGCATCAGCAAGTACCTCTGTGTCACTGCATGAACATCCCACTGTAACACTCCTATCTGCAATGGCAAATGAACAGCAAGTCAGATGCTGCTCTTAGCAAAGGCAATAGGAGCATTTATGTTGATGTCAGCGGGAGCGTTTACATTGATCTCAAAGGAAGGAAGATTGGACCACCAACAGAGAGATGCCATTCTTCCAGAAATGAATCTAAAATACAATAAAAGCTGTAGGAATGTCCCAGACCTTCTTTGCTTGAGCTTGCATGTGTTTTAGAGGTAAGGTTCTGACATTAGTGTTTTAAAAATATGATGCAGTGTTCTTTGCATAATATTCAGGCCTATTGTCTGCTCTCACTTTTTACACAGAACACATTGTAAGCATCTGCATTTCATCACTTCCATCTCAAGGAAGATGGTTCTGTTCAGGTAGTCTTTTTTGTTACTTGAATAATGTATATCATAAAGAAGAGTTAGTTCAAATAAACTTTACAAGAAAGTCCTTATACACAAGGACTGATCAGAAGGTTAAATGACAAAAATAATGGCCTGTATCTGGCTTCAAAGATTTTAGACAGAAAATGCATATAAGCTGTCTTAAGAAGAAATGGTACATATCTGATTGGATTAATGCATTTGTATAATTAAACATGTACAAATTTTACAGTATAATGATACTATGGGCTTTAGTCTTCCTTAGCAAAGAACCCATCCTGTGCAACCAATGCCATCTAAGTAAAAAGGTGATAACGAAAAATACACATAGTCATAGTAAAAATAAACCTTTCTTCTGCAAGCACTTTACTAAGGCTCCTCAGAGGCTTCTTATATTGTAGGACTTTGAGATAGCTGTCTGCATCTGAATAATATCAGAGAGCTTAACATACCTCTGTAGATTGTGGAGGAGAGTTAAAAGATTATAAGAGTAAAGAACAAGAGCATTAAAATCAATGCTGAAAATTTTTCTGCTTTTGCATTTTTTTTTCTGAACTTCTGAACTGATTTTGATGAAGAATGAGATCACCTTCAGTACAAAGCAGGAAGAAAAGTGAGAATTCTATTTCCCCTACACTTCCCAGCCAGCCTCAGTAATTCCCTGGTTTTTATTGCATATTAGCTTCATTCATCCTTTTTTCACCCCACTCTGAAGACAGTATGCCAGAGAGAGCATGGTTTTGTGTCCATGCAGTTGATGATTTTTCATTCAATGTCTCTGAAACAAATGAGAGGATGTGTTACGTTTGGTCAAGCACAAACTGGAACAAAAAATCACAGGCTTTGGATAGGTCTGAACCACCTGAGGGTCCCAAGGTGTGCCATCAGGCATTGTGCAGACTTTACTAATGAATCTTGCGGTAGTTGAAGGTAGGCCAGGACAGAGAAGCCTGACTGCTTGTTTTGTGTTTAACAGAGCATTAAAGTGCCTCCTTTAGCAGAAGTCAAGAAGCAGAACTAATAAACATCAAGTTGGAAGAATGTAGAATTTAGAGCCTGACTCTTGCTATAACCTTATTCCTGGGAAAGGCTCTATCCACAGTCTGGGAGCCATGGGATTGAGAAGACTTTCCTAATGAGCAGTGACCATCATCCAGACTGTCAGTTTGCCAGGACAGGATTTCATTTCATGTTTTAAACCAATGATTTGTTTGTGTAGCCTCATATCATACTTTAGGTAGGAAGTCAAGGAGGATTTTAATTGGTGAAAAGTTGAATTTCAGAAAAGAGATGTAGAAGCATTATTTACCTACACTGCGTATATGAGCATAGTGTAGGAGGGGGAAAATGTCCTTACAAGAAAATGTCTAAGTACTAGACATTTCAGAATCTTAGATACAACTGGTCTTTCATCATCTTCATCTATATTTAATTTATAAACTTTGCAGTGTGGGATATCTGTGGAGTGAAAAGTAGTGGATAGGTAGGTGGCAATACTGCACAGCTGGGTGGCCCTCACAGCAGTCACTCCTTTAAAAGTACACACACACTTGCACACAGTGCCACCCATAAATTTCCCCTTTATAATTTCAGAAAAAACTGAGTAGAAGCCCTTATTTTTAGCAATTATTTGTTTCTAATCTGCTAGAGCTAGAAATCTGCACTGCCATTAATTCACCTGCAGACTTCACATTGCTTTGAACGGGAATTATGCAAGGAAGTCAATTGCAAATGGACACTACATAGCAGTTTAAATGAAATGAGCTTTTGCAATGAAGAAATGAACACAGAAGCCAATCTAAGCCAAGAAAGGCACATTGACATCTTGAGTGAGAGCTGACCTGAAAGGATAGAACATCAGGTGCAATTGTAATTTTTCAGTTTTAAGAGACAGATTAAGTACTGACAGCAGCTGGCAAAATGATAGAGATTATTTACAAGTATTCTTGTCTTTTTCTTGTGCTGGGTCTTGTTCTGAAGGTCAAGAGACAGCCCTGCTGCTGCTCAAGAAGAGCTTTCTGGACACAAGACTGAGCCCATACTCAGTAAAGCTCAGTGTTTTAGCTTGTCCTTTGCATAACAACCCCTCAGTCACCCATCACAAGCCTTCTAGACCATCTAATGGGAAGAGGAAAGGCAGGCTGAAAACATCTGCTTTTTCAGTAGAACCTTATCCTGCCCTGACTCTCCTTGTTCCTTTAAGGGCACTGAGTTTATTTCCTTAAGGAACAAGTTACGGTGCTTATGATTTTGTCACTGTGATCGACACTGGCGGCAAGGAATGTCACGAGTAAGTTCAGAAGGGAAAGCAGTTCTGACTCTTTATTAATTAATTAATTCATCTTTTATAACAGGGATCGCAAAGAGTGTGTTGAATGGCATAAGACAATTGGGTGCTCGGCCATCCACCCCTTGAGGGGATTGGTCAAACTCTAAGACACTTGTTCCAAAATATCAGAAGGCTAGAACCATAACAATCTTGCATAACAAACCTAAGTGCAAGATAAAGAATTAGTTTAAAAGAACTCATAGCAGTGGTTTTCATAGCTTCTGTGAGAACTGCAAAGTTCTCACAGAACGCTGCAGAAAAGCTGAAAGATTTCTCTACCAAAGCTTTTCAGCATCCACATGATTTAATGAACTCTAGGGGATCAGCTGTTCACACAACATGATCCCCCTCAAACCAGTAATGTCTTGGAGCCACAGAAGTGCTCTGCAGCTGAATGGACAAAGATTTCTCAGTGAAGATCTATTTGCGAGGGTAGACCTTTTCTATCTGTCCATACAAATTATGGTGGGGAGTGAGTGTGAAGAGCAACAAATAAATTCAGGTATTGCACTACCTTTCAGGGGAAAACCAAGTACATATTTGTCCTCAGATCAGATCAGAGTGCAGCTCGCCCCAGACTCAACTCACCAGCCTTCTGCTGTTGTCATGAAATCAAACAGGACTTAGGAATTATCTAAGTGCAGTTAAGATTAGAGGTTTCTTAATAATCTCGGAGAACGTTATAGATAACTCTAGGTGAAGGTATGTGAAACTTCTGTTTGACCTTCAGGAAGGAAAAGGGTCAGTATCTCTTCATGACTGCAGTACTTAATATTACTAATTTTATATGATTACATTGCACATGATACATACATGACTGTGCCTCTTAAAATATACCAGTTTATGAGTACTTACCTCCTCATAATCAGTCCCCTTTAATGTTTCATGTAAATCGTCTCAAGATTACCTCACATTTAATGAACCACACAAAATCATAAGTGGATTCTGAAAAATGCAAGACTAAAGTATTTTTCTAACTATGGTCCAATGGCTCAATGGGAAAAAGAAAACCAAACATATCAAGTCTAAAATAAGAAAAATAAACAAATGCACCCCACCCTCAACCCCCAAACAAGCCAAAATATCATGTCAGAATTTTTTGCCCTGGGAGAGGTCTTCTGGGTAGTTACTTATGAGGATTTCCACTTCTCAGTGACAGAATTGTATTACAATAATTGGATTTCTGGACAGCAAATGTGATACACATAACAATAGGTTTCTGTTTATATGCAAGTACTTTTTAGTTTTTGAAACATCCCTCTCCCAAAAGTTGTCATTAGAGCCTGCATTTTTGTCTCTTGCAACAAAATATTGTAAATGTATATAGTGAACAGATTTACATTGGTATTATTATATTTTTATTCAAATAAGCTTCACAATGTTACCTGTTTTTGTCCTATCTGATATCATTGTTTGGAGCATGCTTCACAGAGTAACCGAATTAGTAAAAGCATGTTATACGAACCATGATCATTTTGAAATAATATTACAGCCTGAGAAAACATTGACAGTCACTGTCTAGCATGCCTTACAAACAGGAAATCAGAATGAACCCAGAAAAAACCCTGCTTTAAAAAGTATATTGTTAAAAGTATATTGTTATACTTTACACTCCAATGGTCTTTTTTAACTGTAAGACACTTGGCAAACATGAGACAAGATGTTATAATGAACTTCCTCTCTGATTCACGGCACTTTTTTTACCCAAGCTGCTCATGGAGTAATTGATAGAAAGAGGTGAGTAACCTTTCTAATTTCATGAATGGAATCATGATACTGTTCAGTCTGGAGCTCAAAGAAGGAACTAACATTGATTTGTGAGTAAACTGTGAGATAGTGTCAGAAGAATAAAAAAGCAATTTTTTAGCTTTCCTTAAATTTCACTTCAGCTATCCCAAGGATTTGTGATTTGACTAAACAAGTGAAAGTAATTTACAGATAAGTGATTCTTCTTAAATGGACAGTTCTGCTGCTCTTTAAGAAAAGATCGGAATTATGCTTGCACCAAAATGAGGTATGTGGCAGTGGTTACTGCTGCGGTGCAGCCCTCTCTGTGACAGGCTGCATTTCCTGGTCAGACGCAGAGTGTGGGAGGGAAAATGTTCTGCCTTAAGTGGAAGAGCTCTGTTTTATCATCGTCTAAATTCATTCATTCCTGCACAAGAGTGGGATTCACTTCACTTACCTTTAACCACCTTAATGTTAAATGTTTGTTTTAAGCTAGTCATCTAGGCTGCCTCTATAATTAATGGGTACCAATAAGCACTTCCAGAAGGCAATCATCCTATCCTAAAATAGCTATTTTAGATAGCAGTTTATTCCTAGCTAAATTAGTCAGCTTAAACTGCTTAATTCTGGTACCTAAATCAGGTAAAATGAACCTCAAACCAAGAATTAGCAAAGAATAGCAAGGCCAGTGAAAGCATCAAGACTTGTGCAGTGACAACACAAGTATCTGTTGAATAAAAAAAAGTAACAGTCCAAAGTCTTCTGTGAAAGCAGAAGAAATTCATGCTTATCAAACTTACCTGGGCTGGTGGAAACCTCTGGGCAGGACTCCTCCTGCTGCAAGATTCTTGTAAGCAGTAAAACACTACTGCTGACAGAGACATCCACAGTGGATAAGCCAACGAAAGCTTTTACAGAAAAGCAGAACTAGTACTTTAAAAAACCCATATTTTACATTAAACTATAGTTTGTACTCAGTCTAACTCCACCTGCTAACAGTGTCAGGCTTTCAACATGGAGGAAGATTCTGCCGAAATACATTGTCCTGATCCAGCCTTCCAAGTATTTGCATTTAGAGGAGTAGAATTAATAAGATAAAAGGACTAAGATGTGTCAAAGAATCCACATACCTTGGGCCAGGTATGAGCTGGCAAGATGGGAAAGTGTGTGGTATGATGCAGTGCCCACAGCTCTGCCACAAAAAGGAAGACAAGATTCTTGAAAGATAACTCAAAGTTCATATGCTCTGTAAAAAAATTACTTGCCTGAGGAGATGAGTTCAGAAGTAGGAAGACTAACACATGTTGTTGGGAGATCAGGTGCATATCCCATGATAAAAGGAGTGGAGTATGATGAAGTAAATTACTCAGCTGATGGTTTCAAAGTCACAGTTTTGCATTTATGTGGGAAAACATTGCATTTTGAAGTCTAGTTGTTGATATCAAAGAATTGTAGATGGAATCAGGTCTGATTCTCCTTTTGTTTTCACAGCTATAAGTAAAAATACCAAACAAACATGAGGCCCTTAAGTGACCAAACCTGGCAGGGTTTTCTATGAACACAGGGTGCAGACACAGGTGCGCTTGTTCTGCCCACCCTGGAAGAAGAGAGTGCTTGGGAGAAGGGGTGCTTTGCTGGGAGAGGTAGGACCTGTGTGGGGCTACTGCCTTCACACAACATCCTGAACAGGTCTGGCCCACATGTTGTTGACTTGGAGTGGAGAGAAAGCAACACTTCCCAATATACTTGTATTGTTATGTATGGAACTGAGAGCAGAACTTGGTTCAACACAAATGTTAATACTGAAGCAATAGGAATCTTCAACACCTCAAAAAAGCCAGGAGTCTGGTCAATCCCTAATGCATGCCCTGTCTGAGATCAATGGAGATGGACAGCAATCTCTGGGTCACCTACTCATTAAATAGGTGTTTCCAAAAGACATGGAACAACACAGTCTCTGTTTCTCTCCACAGACCAGAAAAGAAGTTTTGGACTAGATAGCCAGCCCTTAGAAAGTCAACAACAAGATGAATCCAGTCCAAAATACTATTTTAAGGATGTAAAGATGTATCAGTAATTTAACTTCAAGTATTCTTCTAAAGCTCTTGTAGTTTCCCCAAGCCAAATGTCACAACCCCTGGAAATTCAATGCTCAACTTACGCATAAAAGGTATCTCAAAGTATTTGGGTAGAGAAATGCAGCGAAGACATATGAATAACTTTAACTGCTCTCTGAAGTACTGCACAGAAATACACAGCATGATTGTAGTGCCAAATTAGACCAACTGATTTGCAAAGCCATATTACATTACTTTTTATATCTCACAAATATCCAGGCACAAATAAAAACTTAACAAGTTATTCCCATATATTTTCTTATACTAATGAATTCCTTACTTTACTCGCAAGTTTTTAAATAAAATTTTATACATCGTTGCTGATAATAATTTGGTTATATGCTGTATCAAGTTATGTTTCCTATGTCAAAAAACACACATGACTGTAGTAAGATTAAAGCAGAACAGAGTAGGAACACATTCATATACTCATGCATAAGAGTTGAGGGAGACGAATAAAAGGAGAAATCATTTGTATGGTCTAAAAGTAGTATATCAGCCATTTTGTGGCCCTCTCCATACAGGGAGAGCTCTACAGCGTGTGACAACACATGAAAAAATGACACAGTCGACTGAAGTGCAGCATTTTTAAAATAAACTTCTGCCTAGAGCAAAAGGAAAGAATATATTCCTGAACAGATAACTTGTGTCCTTGGAGTTGAAGGGCCATGAGCTGCAAGAGTCATTTTTATGGTATCATTTTTCTTAATCTGGTTAATGTTTGAATAGGAGATAAATAGCTTTATAATGAATAATAATAATTATCACATAAATAATTGCTCAAAGCAATTTTTTGGCTGTCATGGAAATTAGGACATCTACATTATCTTAAGAATAAGGAAATTCTGACAATATATAAAAGGATTTTGAGGGAATGTCTAAAAAACAATGAAGTGTGTCAAAGATTATATGTCAGTTGTGCCTGTGTTTCATGTTGCTCAATGAGACAGGATGGCATGCTGGGAATACTTTTTAGGCTTTCTATTACATATAGGGGAGTACAAATTAATGAATGTTTACGTTTCTGAAGAGTGTATATACTTCTACTGGAAAAGTTTATTTTTGCCTAATAAAAAGCATTAAAAGTGACCCAGTGGAAAAGGACCTGAGGGTGCTGATCGGCACCTGTCTGAACATGAGCCAGCATGTGCCCAGGTGGCCAAGGGGGACAATAGCATTCTGGCCTGTATAAAAATTAGTGTGACCAGCAGAATGAGGGTAGTGTTTGTCCCCCTGTACTCGGCACTGGACAGGACACACCTCAAATCCTGTGTCCAGTTTTGGGCCCCTCACTACAAGAAAGACATTGAGGAGCTAGAGCATGTCCAGAGAAGAGCAAAGGAGCTGGTGAAGGGTTTGGAGCACAAGTCCTATAAGGAGTGTCTAAAGGGAGCTGGGGAACTTTATCTTGGAGAAAAGGAGGTTCAGGGGTATCCTTATTAGTTGGGGGTTGTGGCAAGGTGGGGTTTGGTCTCTTCTCCCTGGAAACTAGCAGCAGGACAAGAGGACATAGCCTGAAGCTGTATCAGGAGAGGTCCAGGTTGGACATCAGAGAGATTTTTTTCACCAGAAGGGTGTTTAAGTATTGGAACAGTCTGCCCAGGGAGGTGGTGAAGTCACCATCCCTGGAAGTATTCAGGAAAGGACTGGACATGGCATTTTGAGCTATGGTTCAGATTATGTAATGTTGTTGGGTCAAAGGCTGGACTTGATGATCTTGGAAGTAATTTCCAACCTCAGTGTTTCTTTGAAAAATGCAGACTGAAGCATGCAAACAGAAATTAGATAGAAGAGTACATAAATTGGGGAAATATGCATTAAAATCTTATTTATCAATGTTCAAAGCTATGGAAAACTACCACTGAACTGCTGTATTCACAATACTCACACTTAAAGATGTAGATAAAACATGAAAATCAGAATTGGCATTACTGATGTGCTGGTTGCCCAGAGAAGGTCATATTACTTTTATATAGCTAACTTCTTTTTCCTTACAATTTTGTTGTTTCTTTTAAATGCACACAGAATTTTTTTTTCAGAAGAAGACTGAAGAAAATGTGAATCATACATGACAGCTGTCAGTTAAGCATTTCTAGAAGACACCCAGATACCATATTGATGGAAGCACTCCAAGAAGCTGGAGAGAACAGTCCTGTGCTATCAGGAAAACTGATGTCATGGTCTAATAAATGTTTTCTGAATTTTAATATTTGGGAATTTGTGATCTAGAGCTGACTTATCCCACAAAAAAACCACATGCAATTCATAGGCTACTGACAGTAAGAAAGACATGATAGGTTTAAAACGTGACTAGTGATAGAAATGTAGGGCGGAAAAGTGAAGATGCTAGCATGCTCACACATGTAAGGGTAAGTGTCCTTCTTAATTCATTAAAACACAGTAGAAACCATAAAATCACCTAACCACATGTATTATTTGCACTATATGGCAATACTGTGATTTCCAAACTACATTTAAGGAGCTCCTAACATAAAAATTTTACTTCAAAATTCAATTTGTACCATATATTAATATCTTATTTGGGGACACTCCAGAGCTTATTTCGGAAAGCATGAAGCTGTACACTTTCTTAACACAGACACATCAGTTCAGCCCATGCTCCTTCACCATCTGGCATGAACACTTTGCGTGGCACCGCTATATATCCTGTAGAGACAGGGATGTTCCATTTGTGAGAAACTCGTTGATGGTGGAATAGAATCAAAGCTAAGGAAACTGCTTCTGCCATTTTAAAAAGGTGGCATGTTTTCACCTTTTTAGGGGCTTGAAAGGAACAACAGTGATCTCCCTGTTTCACTTTGAGGGTTTTGGGAAGACTGTGGCAAGACTGTATGGGAAGGATTAAGCCCTTGTGAAATTCCTGGAAGCTTTTTTGATCTTGGCAATAAGATTGCAGTGAAGGGCTTTGTGCCTTCAGCTTAGAGAGAAACTGAAACCAGAGAAATATGAGGGACTCAAGAGCAGAAAAAAATATTATTATACTCAAAAACAGTAGCCAACAGTCATCACTTATTTGCTTCTGGTCCATATCTGGGACTCACTGGGATACAGTTGTGACAATAATTGTGAGAAAGGTATTACCATCAACATGCTCAAAGGTAGCCTTTACAGTGACCAACCAACCAATCATAAAAGGCATCAGAAGGTTTTAGCTCCTTTTTCCCGTTTCCCCATTTTGGTGTGGGTGCCAGTCCAGGTGAGTAAAGCTGGGGAATGAAGACAAGTAGCATCATGCTCCTGTGGAGTCAACCAAGAAATGGGGCAGGGTAAATCCTTTGTCTCTTCCCTCTCCAATTCAACTCTGTCTTTAAATGTGTGACTGCAATTTTGGGTTGATCCCCATGTAAAAACGTAGGAGTTAAGCTGCCTTTTGCAGTCATGGAGAAAAATACTTATTTGTGAATTATGATGCAAATGTATCAGAGCAACACCAACATAAGCTTACCACAGTACCCTCATCTCCTCCATGATATGTTCTGAGCTGGTCAGTTCTTTGTCTCTTCCTCTTCTCTTCTTCCCCCCATGTTTTAACTTTAACTGTACCCTCCTATCATGTTTCTTCTAATGGCTCTGACACTCACATGAGTCCATGGTAAATCAATTCAGAGTACTGATTAGGCAGAAAGTGAACCCACCAAAAATTGTGAATGGGGTTCTGCCTGTGCACTAATCTGAGCTGCCTCACAGAGGGGTCAGGCAAGAGCTGGAATGGGTACCAGAGAAGAAGGCAGTCAGTGACAGGAGACAGGGCTACCTTGTTTGTGGGTAATAAGCTGTTTCTCCAGCTCAGCTTTCTTGTTTTTCACTATAAGCCTGCCAAATAACCTTTGAGCCAATGCTAAGTTCAAAGGGTAGAGGTTCTAGATGTCTGTGACAGTGTTCAACCAAAATCAGAGCTTTCCAAAACTTTCGGAGAGCTAGGAACAAATCACAAGTGCCTGTCCACAAGAATAAATGGCTACGTTGTGTAGTGAACTGGTATTTTTCCCCTCTCAGGGAAGTAAAATGCTAAAAACACACTTCACAGACCCCTAGAGCCACTGCCAAAAAAGGACATTCTACATTTTCTATATTATAACCTAAATATTTCAATAGAAATGTGCTTAGAATTGCTTTCTGCCCACCTGTGTTGGCTTAACACAGCCTGGTTTTTAGTGGGCGGGAAAAGCTGCTCGAAACTTCTACTTGTCTGGCACACAGCCAGTCGCTGAAGGCTCTGACAATGGGCAGGTTACTAGCCCGATTAGAGAAGTTGGTAACGCCTCTGTGATGACATATTTAAAAAAGGGAAAAACCGCAGGAAGTTCTTCTTTTGAGGGGTGGTGAGGCGGATGCTGGGGCCCATCCCAGGGGGGGCTGCTGGTGCCTATCCCGGCATGGCCACCAGGGCCCTCCTGAGGCCAGGACCCAGCCCCAAGGGGGGCCCTCCTGAGGCCGGGGCCGGCAGGGACCATGCGGCTGTGGCCACCCGTGCAGTGCCGGCAGGGACTACGTGGCCAGCGATGAAAGCATGGCGAACAATTCCCCGACGTGGAACACAGACGAGCTCAACTTTTTCAGCGCAGCGAAGCTCTATAAGAACTTTGCAATTAATAGAACTTGAGAACAATAATACCTACAGGCAACAATTTTCTTCCGAGTCAGAGAAAAGGAAAAAATTGAAGACACGCGAGGACAACCAACACAGCAGCACCGAGGTCAGTGAAAAGAAGGAGAGCGAGGACGTGCTCCAAGCATAGGAGTCGAGATCTCTCTGCAAGCTGTGGTGAGGACTATAGTACAACAAACTCTTTCCCTGTAATTCATGAGGTGCATGGAGGGATGCAGAGATCCATGCACAGCTCGTGAGAAAGTGTGTTCACGCTGGAACGCGTGGATGCTGAAAAGCTGTAATCTGGTGAGGAACTCGAACAGAAAGAGAAGACCCTTGCTTTTAGAGATAGAGGAAGAGAACCTTTGCTTTCAAACTAGAACAGCTTATCCTTAAAAGACTAAACCCCATGAACTAAAATGACAAACACTAGGCAATTTTGGGAAGACTGCTTGGCCCGTGGGAGGGACTCATGTTACAGCAGGTCGGGTGGGCTGCTGTTCGTGAAAATTAGAACCACACTAGAGAAATTCACAGAGAACTGTCTCCCATGGGAAGGACTCCATGGCACAACAGAAGAAAGAACTCTTTTCCCTGAACAAACTGAAGAAAGATTCTTAGAAAGACTGACCAAAACCCCATGTTTTGTCTTCTTGCGCAGATGGTAGAAAGAGGGAGGGACTGGGAAAGAAAGGTGTTCTAAAGGTTTATTTTAGTTGTCGTATACCCTTTTAACTTTTAATTCTGTTAATAATAAATTTTCTTTATACTGTTTAAGTTTTGCGCCTGTTTTGCCCTTAAAATATTTTCCCCTAATCCTTATCTCAACTCATGAAGTTTTCATTTTCATTTCCCCTCCTCTGCTTAGCTATAACAGAGGAAAATGAGTGAACAGTTTTTCGTGGGTGCCTGGCGCTTAAGCCAGCCTCAAACCACAATATCACCTCATCTACCTGGATTTAACTTTACTGTAAACAATACAAAAAGAAAGGAAAAATGCACCTCACTGGTCATAGTCTTCATGGAAACTCCCCTCCGCTCCAAACCCCCCAGACCCACAAACTTGATTTGCACCTCCTTCTTCACGTAAGAAAACCAAATGACTAGTACTTTTCTTCTGGTCTGGACAAACAGAATTGAAATAATCACTTATTTTTGAGCTAACTTTTGGCTTTATTTGGTTTTAAACAACAAAATTTTTTGTTGTTTTTTCACCATGTTTTAATGCTCTTATGAAAATGAGAGGAGTGAAAACCTCACAACTGAACTACGTGGGCAAATTATAAGTTTCAAGTGAGATACTTTTTACACTGAAAATATGTTTCAGATATTCGAAGAATTTCTACCAATTTTAAGCAAGACATGCCTAATCATCAGCTCACAATGATGTAACATTTTCAGTATTTACATATCTCTATTTTCTGGCCAAGTGCAAAGAGTGCTGGAACTTATCTGGTCAGTCTCAAATTAGTCAAGATCGATATTAGTTGCGAAACATTTGTGGAAATAAATTACTTTTCCATGCTGGGATGCCACGCTTACTGCATAACATTTATCTTGAATATAATTGGTCCCTTAGAAAATGTGTCCATGGGAGGAGCTTCTGCTCTGTGTCAGTTCATCATGGGAGCTGCGGGATGGTGAAGAGTCTGGGAGTTTAGGAGTTGGGGATCTGTTGTGTCTTCTCTCTCATCAGCTCAGGATCACGCTGCCAAGGAAGGAGGCTGGTGATCTGCCAAGCACTCAGCTCTGAATCAACTGCAACTATCTCAAAATAGTCCTAACTCTGGAATATTTCACTCTCAGTTTTGATAAACTGGCATTTTTTGTTGTAGTAAACCCTTCAGCTGAGTATTCAGGTAAGCTCTGCTACAACCAGTCAACTTCAACTGAAGCAGGGACCCTGAAAATCTCCTTGGCATTTTCTTTTAATTCTGCCACATCCATTCAAAAGCCATATGTGTCTTTTGACTGTTTATGTTCACTGAAGGATTCAAAATTATACACGTCAGCCACATGTATCCCCACCTGCTCCTAAGTATCCGTAGTAGTGGGAAGCTCAGATTAGTTGCCCACAACTCCTCTGCCGCAGTGACCTCCAGTGGGAAGCAGCAGAAAATGGGAAAGTAAATGGGTAGCAAACCAGCATTGCCAAGTTCAGAAAGGTCACAGGAGATGCATGACTCTTGGCAGCTGTGTGCAGGACTGGGGGGAGGAATGTGCACTGAATAGACTCAATCACTGGCATTGTTCAGACAAGATGGCCTTAGGAGGCCCAAGGTTCACGCCAACACAAACTCGGAGAATCACAGTTGCTCTGGGTCTCAAAGTTGAGAAAACAAATCCCTGTTCCACTGTTGGGTGTATATGGCACTAGTTTATAGCACATCTCAACTCCCCTAAGGCTGAAAGGGCCTTTCACAACCATTATTTTCAACTTCCTTCAAACTCAGAGCCCTGAAGATAAAACTTGAAGTAAAACAAAACCCTGGCCACAAATTCCTGCCTCAGTGAAGTATACTCTTCGCCTTGGAGGTCTCTACCTGCCTACCTGCCTCTTCTCTCCTATTAGGTGAAAATGGTATTTGTCTTGGTTGGGTCAGCCAATGTGGCTACTTCTCTGATCCGAGTATAGGAGATGAATTCTCTCCTCCACTTGTCTCATCTCTAGGTATGTTCAGTGAACAAAAGGAGAACTTGCTGCTGATTACAAGAGATGCTCAAGCTGCTGTGAAACCTCTGCTTTTTACTGCCCTTAACATAATTTGTTTGTGAATCGCCCATGAAGAGCACAATGAAATTTGTGCTTCTAAAAATGCTTCAAATAAATGTTCCAGAAATTAATATAAAACAATGTGATGTTGGCATCCCGTTTGCTATAATAAAATACCTAAAAATTATAATATGCTTAACTTCTGCAGTGAACATGTGCTTTTTCTTACTATTAAGCCATTTATCAGTTTTAATACTCAGAGTAATTTATATGTGACTGTAGTCTTCCTGTAGTTTCTCACTGTATCATTTTATGGCTGTTTCTGTTCTGTGTAATATTTGCTTATTTTAGTTTAAATCCCTAGAGCAGAACCCACAAACCAAACAAATACTCATAGAAAACAGAGAGCAGCTCAAATGTCCTTGGAGACACTCAATTTTTTGTTTGCTACCATTTGTCATCCTCTGCTCAGAGAGAGATCAACAGTTTTTAGCACACAGATCAATATTCTCTTAACCCAGACCTAATCTAAGGAGAGTTTCCCTAGGTTTCACCTTGGCCTACTCCTATGTGCCATAGTTGCCCTTTTTTTCAGCAATAATTTTGTCTGTGTAAGACAGCAATTTTTCATCCTTTGGTCAAAACTGGTGACAAAAGAGGGAATAATGGTTCCTGACATATCAAATGATAGATTTGACACATGGCATGCTGAGCTGGGAGCTTTCACGTGCCAAAGTAGAAAGACAGATAAGCAGCCTAATGGCCCTCCTGACATTGCTGCCTCTTTTTTTTCCCTGGTATACCAAAACAGCCTGTGCTTTTTTCTTCTTCTTTTTTTCTTTTCTTTTTTTTTTTTTTTTTCCACCAGTGAATTTTTTTTCTATAACTCTGGGCAGGAAGCAAGGAAATGCACTCTACTTCAGCCCAAAATAAACGTTTCCCTGTCCTGTAAAATGATCAATCTATGCCCTTTTCCTCCAGCACAGTAAGGGCAATACAACATGCTGCTTGAGGAAATACTAACAAATATAGCCAGTGAGAGAGAAACAGATGGGACTAAGAAATTAAACCAGCAGATTTCTGGAAGGTATTCAAAGAGGAGAGTTTATAATACTGAAACAGAACTGCTCTTTAATTTTTTTTTTTTTTTTAAAGCAATGATCATCAAGATTTACCTTCAGCAGGGCTCACACTGTCCCTGCTAAATCCCCTGGAGGAATGATAAGAAAGGTCCCTTTCGGTACCATTCTGGCAAAAGTAAATCAAATTTCACAAAAGCCAGTGCCAGGCTGGAGATAGACAGGCTGCAAGTTTCTCTGTCTTTGGTACTCTGGGACAAACACAGCAGTCTGTGTACCATGGGGCATGGCTCCAGGCATGGGATCGTGTTACATCTTTACACACAAAAGCTTCTTTCAGAATCTAAACTAACAAAACAGGAACAACTTTTATTCCTGTATGGTTTCCTCTGGAGCATGTGTTCACATTTAAAATCCTGACCTATGTGTCATTTGCTTGCATTCAAAGTTATTTGTATTGCTTCGGTATTACAAAGCAACAGCCAGTCCTAACCTCACTTACTTACCAATAGCCTATGGACTTTGGCAAAATGTTGTTTATCCTCCTCTAGTGTTGGTTCATAAATTCTTTTTCTCTCACTTTCTTTTTTTTTTCCCTTTTCGATATTTTATGTCCAGACAGTTGAGTTAGCAGCCAGCTTATTTTTCTCCACAGCAATAGTTCTAAGGACATTTTAAATGAGATCCAATAAAGGAAAAAAACAAAATGAATCCAAGGAAAATATTTTTCTCACAAGGTCATCGAGCATCAGAATCCAATGTTTGTCACCCTACATTTAAAAATATCATAGTGTTTGAATGTTCTGGGTTATTTCTTTACAATTTTCATAAATGTTTAAATATATATGTTATACATAAGGGAAACATTATATGTATATAAATCAAATACTTGGGGCTTTTTTTTCCTTCCTTGTAAAGCAATTTTTTTTTTTTTTACCCTTTTCCCCTTGATGAAAAACATTTTCCCTAAAAGTGTATACACTGGCATGTTCCATGGTACTTTTCACAGTTTCTACATATTTGACATTTCAGCCAAACCTGTAAGTAGTAAGAAATGAGATTGAAGAATGTGAAACTACAACATGAAATTTTTCTCATACTGTCCACCAATAACTGGGGAGAGAAAATCAATCTTTAAAGTACAAAACCAAAGAAAGCCATAAATGAGACACCTAGACAAATAAAAATCTGTTATTTAAATAATTTTGATTGCATAAACTAAGAAAAAGCTTCATAACTGAGATATAAGCAAGTCAATTCTTGGATGCACAAGTTCCAAACAGAAAGAAAGCATTCTGTGCTACTAAAAAAGGCACAAATAGAATAATTAGGCTTTAGTAACACCTCCTTATGAGAAAGTCTTTTTCTCAGAATGTGGTGAATCACAACACTGTGGAATAAGGCATGGTGAGGCACACTGAAACTATTTCTAACTTTCACTGTGCTGTCCTAAAAATAAAGTGTAACTATGGCTAAATATATTATAAATGTACTATATAAAACAGATTTCAGCTTAGTAGATGAATGTAAATATTGTTAAAAGACAGCCTCTTGCTTCCCTTATAATAAACTTACTGCAAATGACTAGGTTGTGATATTGTTTGCTTCAACAAGAGCTGCAAGTATATGTTATTTGTCAAAATATTCTGATTTATCAATTTGGTTCAAACAAAAAACACACACAAGAAGATAAAGAGTTAAGATGATGTTTCTTGTTGTAGAATTAATCAGATTCATATTAGCAGTAGTAAATGTCATGTTGGCACCTTTTCTTTCTCACACATTACAGTTTCAAGTCTTTGCTATGAGGAAATAATGAAGTAAAGATATGCAGTGCCATATACCATGCATCTTTTTTGTCAGTCTGCATAAGAAATGAATTGTATCTGCTACTAAGGAGGTCACGGGGGCAGCAAGTTAAGAAGAATGCTTAAAGAAAGGACATGTCAAAGGAAACAAGAACTTATTTTTTCAATACTTTCTAGCAAGTATCGCAGTTTTGGGAAAATTAAATGCTCATAATAAATACCCACCTATTTTGAAAGCACTTCTTGGTTTTCATTGCTGAAAAGTTAACCCTGGTGACCAAATGACCTTGAAGTTCCCACTGCAAACTCATGAGGATCAATAAAAATGGTCTAATGTTACAAGCCCTAAAATTCATGCTTCAGCAGTGGTGTGATCAGCAGGGAAAATGTTACTTTATTGTGAAGATAAAAAACTGGGGACTGGAAAAAATCATGCCAGATGAGATGTACCTCTCATGAGGTTAGCCTACAGTGCACTTTTTACTTTTTTTTTTTTAAACCCATACTTGATAGTTAAGCTTGAAAGGTAAAAAATGGGAAAAAATTCTTTGCCAGCAAGAAAAAAACTGTTTTTGACAGTTGGATGATGCTTGTGTCTTGTGGTAAATTTTCAGCTTTGCCTACAAACAGAGCCTTTCCTTCCAGCAAACGCTATGCATAACTTAAGTGTGGAGTTAACGCAGAAGCAAGCTATTGGTGTGCCAGATATTGCATCAAAATTACAAAATGCATTTTAATTTTGTGCAATGACTAGGAATTAATGCCAAGTCTACTGTCAGCATGCAGTAGAGCATCTCTCTGATCATGTGAAATGATTGCCTGAGATACAGCAGCCTCCACTGCCTTCCATCCTGTAGGTGCCACTGCTGCTAAGTGGAGCTTCTTATAGAAAACTAGATGAAGAGGCATGAAGCAGACGAAGAGACGTGACTGTGGATTTTTAGAAATGAAAGACCCACAACATTCTCAATTACTTTATGGATACTTTCTGTCACTCTGATGATGCCAATGAACTTGTTAGCTTTTTTTTTCTAATTTGAGGTCAAAATGTATAAAGGAGTCTTAGTAACAAGCAAGAGTCACATCTTACAGGTAATAAATGGGTAATATGGTTTTTTAATAAAACCCTGAATTTTAAAGAGATGTATGGACAATCTGACTTAAGTAAAACTATTGGAAATCAGTCTATTTTTCCACTCTTTTGCCATCTAAGTCACACCCCTCCCTATGCCCTGAGAAGCTGATAGGGGCACTGCTTTTGCTTACACATTTCTGAATGGAGAGAGAGAGAGCAGACTAAAGCACCATCATTACGGTGTAGTAGCCACTTCCTTTATTTCAACTCCATTAATCAGACAGTCCAGCTTCTCTCTCATCCACTTTCCTGTGATTGTTATATGGTCAGAAATTTTATTTTTTTAAGAGAGAATACCATTGCCCTGGTGACAAGATCATTCACACAGTGTGGAGAATATCAAGATTCACATTTCTGTGATATCTCAAGGTGACCAAGAAACTAAACTGCATCCCATGCTGCCATCACAGTCAGGTTATATAGACAATCCTATTGGAGTGTTTCATTTCCTATAAATGATTAAAAGAACCCAACAGCATGCCATAGTTGGACAGTCTAGAGGTGTAAAACTTATGAGAAGGTTGGTCCCTTAAGGAAGGGTCACAAAGTACAGCAGCTTCAGCTGTGCACATGAAGGAAGTCCCAGACCCTGGTAAAGCAGGATGTGGGAGCCAAGGCTTAAGTCTCTGGTCTCAGTCCCCCAGAGTGCAAAGTTCTACTCTGGCATTCTATTTGTTAGATGAGTGCTGTGCCTATGTTTCCATGGAGTACAGGAAAAGCAATTAAATTTTTGACTTTGGACATTCCTTGTTTCAGCCAGATTTATAAAAAATACACTTTTTTTTCTCACTCTTTAGGTATTTCATGTTGAGGAAGGATTTTTGTCAGCCCAGCTGAACTACTCACTGATCAGTACACAAAAGAGAAAAATCTACCTATGAAATAATTATTTTGCAGGTTTAAATGGACCTCTATGGACCAGACAGTTACTGCAACGGGTGCACAATTTACAGACAGACAGATGGCAGAAATATGCCACACAATCCTTCGTTCTTCTGTGTCCCCACCATTTTTCCATAGATCCACACTGCAATCACTGGTCCATCAAAATAAGAATCTGTGGGTTTCTCCAGTTGAAAAGTGTTGCTCAAGAACATCAGAGGAAGCATTTTCCTCAAATAGAAAGAATATAAAAATTCACAATTCACATCTGGGGTGTAATGGATGGCCAGGTGGCCAGCTATAGTTAACTGTCAACACTTTGTATTTCCCTTTGCCATCGGCAAAGTTTGCACTCAGAAGTGAGAGTATAATGTGAAGAAACTAAAGCATGAAACCACTTAATATCATAACAAATGGTGTTTGGAAACCAAATTTTTTCTTTCTCTTTATTTTTTTATTTTTTTTTAACTTCCCAAGGTTTCCTTGGTACTTGTGATGTTCACTGGCCTGTCTCTTCCCAAACAGTATTAAAGTAACAAGTAATTTACAGACCTTCTTGGGATCACTACATCACTGTTACAGCACTTTTCCCTCTAATTTTTCTTTTCTTCTATCATGGTAAGTCGAGAACTGACCAGTTTGTGATATGGTTGTGCAATTCTAACAATCCTTTTTCCGTATAGACAAATAACGATATTGACAATGTTATCACTATCTTTACTCATTGTGAACAGTGTATTATTCTAGAACTGGTTAATTAAGATGTTGCTTAGCAAGCGAGCAGCTTAAGCACTCTCCTGTTACTACTTTTTTGATGAAGACTCTAAATGTTCGATGGTTCCACTTTGCCTCCAATGTGCTTCTCCACACTGCTTTTGCTTACACATTCTTAAAAAAAGAGCAAAGTGTACAGAGGTTGTTGTAGGGCAGGGCATGTTAAAGTATTTCAGAATCATTAACTGTACCTAATAGGAAATTAGGTATTTGGAAATACCTTCTTTTTTCATCAGCTCTTGATGCTTGGTACATTACCAAGCAACAGTTCATTCTGCTTTTGGAAGAGGAACCATGCCTACAACTAGACTTTTATAAATGAGATTGTTGTAAATATGCCCTCAGACACACTGGACATGATCTAGCCCGAAGAATACTCTCAATATTTTAACATGCTATCATTGTTAGCAAATAGATATTTTGTTACATTTGTATACTATAACCAATATAGTCCGGGGGGGAGGGGGG
>VZTI01001187.1:216886-293126 GCA_013397865.1 Struthidea cinerea | reverse complement strand
GTGCAGAGAGTAGAGAGAACTATGGAACTGACACTGATCATCTACATTTCCACTTTGTGAGAGCTAGAAAATACCTGGTACCTCTGAAAATTAGGTTTTACAGATTCTATCTATCAGCAGCTGTGAAAAAATGAGCCATCCAGATGACTTTGAAGTAATGAAAGGCAGCCTGCAAGATATTTCCAGATATTCCATGATCTATCTTAGGTCTAATCTTCTAAGTGATAAAAGCTGAAAAAGATCCAGCTTTCACAGGGCCAGTGGAATGAATTTAAAACAGAGGTATAAATTTCATCCACACATTTTTAAATGTTCTGGAGTTGTTCATTCCAGACAGGAACCTAAGCAAAATATAATCATTTCCTAGCTAAGCCAAAGTCATGCAGATAAGAAAATACACACATTTCAATAGAAGAAGGAAAATATTTAAGTATTTGTAAGTTGCTTTAAACCTCTCTAGAAAAAGTTAGCATAGTGAGATTTCAACTGAGGCTTGACATACTAAATATAATCTTTTCAATAATTATATATTTGGAAAAATCATTGCATTTCACATTATTCATAGAAATAGTTTAGAAGAACAGAAGCAAATGAGAAATGATGGACTATATGCAACATTTTTCAAAGACAAGACTCCATTGAAATTAAAGATCACTGCACTAGGAGAGACAGCTACCAGGCTGGAACATAAACAGAAGTTGAATTTATAATTTGGTGGAAATATAAGATATATGAAGGCATTGTTAAATGAAAGGAGTCAGCCCCCAAAATAATTTAAATATTTAAACAGCCAAGCCATGTAGTGGAATCCTCAACTTATTCCTAGAACAAATCCTGAACCAAATCTTACTGAAAGTTATGATATATTCAGGTTCTTCCTCTTTCCTCACCTCCTGGCATACACTTCTGCTTTTGACAGAAATACCAGGAGAACAAGTTTTCTTGTGTTATTATGTGGCTTTAACTAGAAGCTGGAATGACGGAAATTCTGCAAGAAAGACTGTTATACAGTCTCAGGGAATTCAGATAAAGATCCAAGAATTCAAACCAAATCCAAATGCTGAACCTTTTGAGATGCACTATGCTTTGAAGGCGAGTGACTTTATTCTGCCAGATGGGTCTTTGAAATGCTCTGCAGTGCCCACATGACTCATCAACAAAATTTATTTGGCTAAAGAAGCAGTCAGGGAATATACTGTACTATACTGTACATGGCCCCTCTAGGACAGCTCCAGCTGGAGCCTTAGGCATGATTTATGGAAATGAAAATCTTAGGAGCTTTCGTGCCTTTTCTTCCCATTAGCTGTGTAGCATCAATGAAACAATTGCCTGCAATCTTATCACATGAAGGCAAATGTGCTTGTTG
Organism: Struthidea cinerea; assembly: GCA_013397865.1. Taxonomy (NCBI): domain Eukaryota; kingdom Metazoa; phylum Chordata; class Aves; order Passeriformes; family Corcoracidae; genus Struthidea; species Struthidea cinerea. The sequence continues at coordinate 291,760 of VZTI01001187.1, read as the reverse complement.
GTGGCAGCACCCCCTGAAATGAGAGCAGCTGCACAGTGGGGAGGTAAGCTCCACACGGAGTCAGAGCAGAGAGCTGAAGGAGGAGGAAAATTCCATGTCTTGAAATCAGGAAAGACTACCAAAACAGTAAGGGTGTAGAAGAATGGCACAAGCTTTTGTTCTGTGGCTCTGAGAGTAGGGAATGGGGCCACATGGGGCCACTTCCCCCCTCTGGCAGTGTGAGGTACTGTTAAAGAAAAATACTGTTTATACTGTGCTCCCATTATCTGTTTTCCTATTCCTTTTCCTTCTTGACTACAGAAAGAGCTCCTCGGTATCTTTTAACCTGGTCAGTGGTTCTCTTAACATTAATAGTACCTGGAGACCTCAGACCAAGAGATGTCCTTTCTGTCACATGAAAGCCTCAGTGGGCTCCTTAGAGATTCTGTAGGAATAGACATGGCTTTCCTACAGTATCTGGTAGTATTTCCTAGCTCACACAGGAAAAGGAGAAGAAGGATGATTGGTCTTAGACAGATGGCAAATTGATTTAAGAGATTGGGCAATACTGAGGCAAACGTCAGGAAATGGAGGTGCCACCTGCATTCACCACCACTGCATCATTACCCTTATTTTGCCTTATTGTGACATTGCTGTATCCACAGCAAGGAAGCCAAGATCAAGGTCTTGTCCTGCCAGTGTGGCTCTGAGGGTTCAGAGGAGCCATGGCAGGGTGGTATGTCTGAGTGGATGACCAGCTACTCCCTGCAACTTAAGCAGAAAACTTTTAACAAACAGAGGCTTGTGTGTTTTTTACTTTCAGGGCAAGCTGAGAAACTGTTTTTGCCCTATTAGTAAACACAACCATCCTCATAACAATGGGCAATACTACTAGGCTGAATATATTAAACACTTAGGCTCAGTGTGGTTGGGAAATGCAAATAGGTGAAGAAAAGAAGAAAGACTGTTTGCTGAGATTTAGAAATTTATTTGATTAAATAGGTACCTTTCAGAAATTCAGTTGAACATGAAGCAAAATATGAAGTAAATATTGGAAGGGTTAGGAAGCTTGGTTAGCAGTGAGAGTCTGTTGGTCATATCCCAAGCTTTGATGTGATTCATTTAACATTCGTGGGTTTTTTAGGAAATGGAAGGAGGGTCAAGAGAATAGAAGCACTGAAGTAAGAGTGATACAAAGAAGCAATTTTTAGCTTTTGATAAAGAACAGAGGTCTAATTTCAAGTCTCACATTCCACACTTTGTCTTAAGTCACTTCATGAATTCTCCCATTGCAAGGAAAAGACTGTCAACAGAGAATGACTTTCGTAATCTGCAACTGACACTTTCATGAAGTTTCAATGTTTGAAGAACTGCTCTCCTGATAGGAAACCTGTTGCAGGTTAACCCTGGTTGGCAGATCAACCCCAAGCAGACACTGACTTCCTCACCTACACTGAGATAGGAGACAATTCAAAGAGTAAAAGTGAGAAAACTCATGAGTTGAGATAAAGCTAGTGTAACAGGGAAACCAAAAGCTACATATTGCAAGCAAGGCAAAACTAAGGAATTCATCCACCACTTTCCATTGGCAGGCAGTTGTTCAGCCATCTCCAGGAAAGCTGAGCTCCATCACATTAACAATTACTTGAGAAGACATGTGCCCTCACTCTGAGAGTTCCCCTTTCTCCTTTTCCCCCAGCTTTATATGCTGAGCATGACACCATATGGTGTTGGATATCCCTTTGGTCAGTTGGGGTCAGCTGTCCTGGCCGTGTCCCCTCTCATCTTCTTGTCACCCTCAGCCTGTTCACTGGTGGGATAGGGTGAGGGACAGAAAAGGCCTCCATTCTGGGTAAATACTGCTCAACAATAGCTAAAACATCCCTGTGTTAACAAAATTGTTGTGGTCACGTATCGTATGGTTCACATAGCCTCATCCAACCCACTATGAAGAAAGCCAACTCTATCACAGACCAAACCTGTACAGACACAACAGCAGATCATGACAGAGTACCCTGAGAGGGGGTTATCAAGCTTTAGGTGTCTCAAGTTGAGCAGCTAAAAAGTAAGACATCTAGTCCCACAATCATCACTGGAAATACTGGTTTATTTTGACCTCGTTGAATATTATACATGGAAAATTATGATTTAGGGATGAAAGTACAATATTAGCTTCATATTTTCATTTTAGGATTCAGATATTCTTACTAATTTGTTGTACCTCATAAAACCATGCACTTAACTGAAAATTTTTGCAAAGCAACAACCCCAAGTAGCATTTTAGCATGAAAGCAAGAATTAAAACCTCCCATTCGAAAAGAAAAAGCAAATATGTACCCATATACCTATTTGTATATGTATATAAAAAACACAGTGCATAACAATTACAAGTCAGGAGAGACAAGAAGCAGTAATCTTCTTTGCTATACCCATGTAGCCTACTCTGAAATAAATCATGATGTACTGAAACTCATTGCAAGACTGAATGAATTCTATCACAGTGGCACGAAGGAAGATTTCAGTGCTCTTCATTTATTTACTTACTAATTTTTAAAATTTTTTAACAGTGTCAGTATGTTTCTTACCTCAGAGAAACATGTAATTTTCTAAGCTTAGTTGCTTTATACCTAGAAATAATTAGAAAACTTTTTTTTTTCCTTTGGATTTCATTTGATGTCACCTATGAATCATTTGCTAATTCTGGTGAAGCTGAAAAGAATTTCTAAAAATCTGTGAAATCCCATACCAGCATTGAGAAAAGAATACTAATGGAGTACACAGTAAGTGAGTGAAGATCAATAGTTTACTGCATATGTATATACTTTAGTTTTTGACAAGACACTAAATAAAGGTCTTTTGGGCCTAGCAGAAATGTACTTTTTTCTCTTTCAGTCTGATTTAAAGTAATACTGGTTTGTCTGTTGTCTTCGTGTAAACTTTTAATCTGCAGTGGTAGCTTGCCTCCAGCAAATTATGTCTATAGAATGTTTTCCAAACTGAATAATTCTAGAGGGATTCTGAAATGTCTCTTTCCAAATAATACATGAAAAACCTGTTACTTGAGAAAGAGTCAGAGACATAAAAGCATTACAAAACATTTTAAGTAAAAAGCCCTTTGAAAAAAAAGGGGAAATTTAAAAAAGTGATCTAAATAATTACTGCATTAATATAGCTCATGCATATTACCAGGGTTGGGGTGGAAGGAAGATGTCTGAATAACACTGTCAATTGACAGAAACTATTTAAAAGATTATCCCTAAGGCCATACTTTCAAAACTTCACTAAACTGTATAATACAAACCAGAGTATTAATTATAACTGGTCAGAAATCTTTTTCATGAAGTAATTTTTCATCATAAATGTTTAACTCATCAAAATACAAACTTATCATGGGAATAATCCTGAAAAAAAAAACCACAACAAACTGACCTAGACCAGAAAAATTTACACTTGTATCCATTTCTTCAGGTTCCATAATGAAATTCCAGTGAGAGAAAACTGCTTTTTGGCTGATAGAACATTCATTTAGGATACTGAAGACCCAGGATCCAAACTCTTTATTCTTTTTTATGTCCCATGTTAACAGCTCAGGCCAAAGACTATGGTGGTCATGCTGAAATTGACATTTTTTGTCAAATTTTTTCAATACTAAGTCATAACTGCAGAAAGATCTTGACCCCAGGAATGTTGTGGGGTCTGTACTCTGGCCACTGGAGAAGGGCCTCACTCTTTTTGGACAATAGGGAGTGACCATTATAACTTGTACAAGGTGGAATAACTGCAAGACACAACTGGGAGACCCTTTGGCCAGTGTGGGGAAGGCCCCAACTTGCAGCTTGGGAAACTCAGGTTCTGATTCCTTCTCCAAATCAGGGAGAATGATATTTGCCTGCAGCTGAGCCACTAATACTTAAAAAAAGTACAGCAGTGTCTAAGTTACTTTCCCTGACTTGGTACTCCATTGAAAAAATGCTGCAGATTCCTTAATGATGTTTCTTGCTCTAATCTGCTAAAAACAACTCTAGTTACTATACTAGAATCAAGTTTCCTTTACAACTTGAAGCACATTTTAAATAACAGTTGTGATAACCAGAAATTCTTGTTGTCCATGACACCACAATGAAAACTTAGTTTTTCCCCAAGCAGGTCCAGTTGATTTTAATCTAAGAAAGAGAAAGATGGAAAAATAATCTTGATTTCTCTTTTTTTTTTTTTTTATTTGTAGGAATTTATTTTTCTATCTTCTCTCTAACCCACTATATTTTCTTCTGCTCTGACACCTCTTTTAAATAGGTAAAGATTTTGCTTGGAATATTAGACAAAGCACAGGTTATTTGCACAGGTATGTAATAAACGAGTTTAAAATAAAACATTTTGCGTGCCTACAAGTGAAAAACTCAGAACAGTGTATTCCATCTGAAGCTGCCTTTTGATTGCTGAAAGTAAAATCTATACCGTAAATCTAAGATATGACAAGTAGAATTAATATTTTATGGGCAGCAGGAATCCTGATACCTCATGACTTTTGGATCTTTAACTGCATATTAACAACTTTTAAAAAGACATGTTTCTCATGAAATTTTATGAATATATTTTTTCACTGGAAAAAAAAATGGTAAAAAATCAGGGTTTGTATGTAAGGATTGTGTCATTATATGGAATGATACAGCTTAAGCCCTGGGTATTCTGCACTGCAGCAATGCTACTGACCACCTGAAGAAAAGAACTAATTTTAGAGGTTATCAAGAGGACCCAGCTGTGATCCTGGAGAAAGGCATGTTCCTGAGAGTGTTTGCAGGACTGATTAACAAGAGTCTCACTCTTCCTCTCCCTATCTTCTCAACTTTGTCCTGAATGACTCCTGAGAGAATCTGGGGCTGAATGCTGGGACAGAAGAACTCTGTCCTTATGAGAAGGAGAATTTTATTTCACAGGATTTTCAGATGGTTTAACATTAGGTAGTGCTGTGTAACTGCTGCTGTGTTCACAGAAGATGTAGGAAATATATTCCTAATTTGTGTAATGGTTCTACAATTAGCATTTTAGTGAGGTATGCACATACTTGTGAGGATACACCAATGGCAGGGAGAGATTCTTAACAATTCTTGTGATTCCCATACTGGATACTGAATAAAACAAATGATGTTAAGCAGACTATTACTTTTGTATATAACCTTCCTCACTTCAGCTGTGCTTCATCTGAGTGCTTGCCCATCTAGTGTAGAGTTGGACTGCAAACCCATGGGTGTGCAGGGTTTGCCCACAAAGAACTGCCTCAGTGTGAAAGCCCAGCTAATTAAATATGCATCTTTCAAGAACATGAAGAAGTATTGGAATACTGCAACAGGACAGAGGCTTTGCAGTACTACAAATGCTTAGTGGTGAATTTACAGACAGAACTCTTCCTGGGGCAAGACCATCTTTTGAATACTAATTTTCTTGCTGGCTAATATTATTGAGCTTATGTTCTTAATGTGAGTCCTGGATTTCATCCTAATAGATGTGGTAAGTCCTTCTCTTTTACACGAAAAGAACAATCCTAAAAAAATACATGTATGAATTAATAATTACCATTCTTAAAATCCTAGAAAGATAATTTAATAATAGCTTTGGAAAAAAACTCCACTAACATTTCATTAAGCACTGTTTTACTACATAACTTCTTTTTGAGATGGGGCTATTTTAGGCATCAAATCTCTATTTGGAGCTTGATTATGGAGCTCACTATTTTTAATCTTACTTTTTCATGCTTTGACGATTGGAAAAGAGCAACACGTTTCTTCCCCTCCCCCTCCACCCTTCTTCCAATGTCAAACATATCAAAAATTAGTTTTATTTGGTTATTTTTATCTACAAAATTCTGGATAATATTCTGGCAGCATGAAAAAGGAAAAGTGTTTTATTAGCTAGTACTTTCCTGATCTTATTTTGAAAATGCCATACATATTGAACGTATTGATGGAATAGTATGTAATTATACACATCCATCAACACCATTTCTCCTTTTTTTTAACATAGAGATTGAATCCTGTAAAATATGTAAGCCATGAATCTTTGAGTGCAAAACTTTCAATATATTTTTATAAGTGTTTCAAATAGTACTAAATCACTGGGTTTCACTTCCTTATATGGGTTAACTTTAAATATCATTACCTTCCACTATTTTTAACTAAGTACTTAATGTTAATGCAAAACTACAGCTAGTGAATTCAGCAACTGAACACTGGCATAATCCTCACACGGTAGAAATAAAATGTGCTATCATTAAAATATCACTGAATTAATCCCATGCAGTAGTATAAACCACATAGTAACAGTAATTACTTAACACAAATTTAAAGGGCAGTAATTAAAAGGAACAAACAAAATCTTGAGCATACTCATCATTTACTCACCTGTGATTTCTTGTTTGCAAATCAATGTTTGCAGACACAGCGTAATTTGTTATTTTGAAACTAACAAAATTTTCAATGCTATCAAAGAGCTATTTTCTTCTCTATAGTTGGAGAGATATTCCTTGTATGCAAGAAGAGTTAAAGCCATTTCTAAAATGCCACATCCAATGTGTAACTAAATAGTAGGATTTTATTAGTTTGCATCAGGAAAGTCCTCATACTTCAGTTACTCTAAAGTAACTTTAGAGGGCTCATTTGCTTTTAAGGAGAGAAAAAAGCAGGTAGACAGCATACTGAAAGTAGATGCTGTCATGAAATAGGCTGATTTTATGCTGAAAAGATGTTGTGCACCTGATGAAGTTTGCACACATATTAAAGACAATCAGGAAAGATTATACAGTAGGAACTGGCAGAGTAAAGGGAGCAGTATCAATCTGAAGAACCCTAAATCAAAAAAAAATGTACCTAGTTTTGGACTCACTGTCCAAAACACCCAAGTGTATTTTGAGGGCATGTTTCCATCCTGCAGGATACCATAACACTGTCCTTACCAGCATAAAACCTTGTGATACCTGAAGAGTCATAAATTACCAATATTTTCCTTACTTGTGACTGTAAAAGTACTCTATAAAACTTCTCTGAAACTGACCAAATTTGGGGAAAAATATGTTCCAAGCTTTGAAACAGAGAGATCTCTATTTAAATAAAACCAATAATTATTTAAAATCTGTAGCATGAAAATAGCTTAAAAACCTGTAAGGTCTTGTTAGGGAGGTGTATCTCAGTGGTAAGGGCAGCAGGTCGTGATGATTCATGGTGATTCATGAGAAATGTTGAGGCTTGGCAATGGTGTTTGGGAAACCCAGAAGCCTTGGCCTAAACCCAAGGATTTCCCTGTATGATCACATTATCAGTGCTGTAGTGGATGCAGCCCTCAATTCCTTGCTCCACAAGCTTTAGGCAAAAAAGTGGTGAGTGCAGCCTAAACAGACAACTGCTGCTGTAATCTCCTCAAACTGGTACCCACACAACATCCTGCTAAGAGGAAGTCAAGATTTCAAGAGATAAAGCTCTGCACGAGGATTATCTTTGTATATCCTGTCTTTCAAACCAAGACCGTATAGAATTGATATTCAAGCAGATTGCACTCTGGACAATTAGGTTTTTAACCTTTTTTTTCTTTTCTATTTTTTTTTTTTTTTTTGTAAATTGTCTCTGGGTGGTTCATGTTCATAAGCCAAGAAAGTACATTTTACATTGTTATCATTAAGCTTTCCCTTGCACTATACCTGTGATAGTACTGTATAATGAACAAGATTCATTGGAAAATTTGAGCAGTCTGCCTGATTTTGCAAGAAAAGCATTTTTGTGGGTAATTTTTGAAAAGAAGTGAAAGAGGAACAGTTAGACACCAAGCCCATGAATTCAACGCCAGGGCAAAATAGCAAGAGTTTTTATAACTAAAGGAATTCCTGTTTCAAACTATTATCACAGAATGTGATGAAATCATCTAAATAAGGAAAGCTCCTGCACTATCCAAACACTTGCAACCATGTAGTGGCTACAGCACTGACTAGAAAGGACAAAAAGTAGTGCAGAGTAATCACAACACATTGATAAAGAGCGTGAATTGAAAAGGAGATAAAAAAAAGCAACTCTATCCTTCCATGACCCTTTTGTTACCAATTTGTCCATTCAGAGGGAAAACATGGTTAAATTTTCGACAGCTTTCTTTAAGAAAGTTCCAGTCAGCATAAGTTGCTGTGCCATAGTCTCTGAAGAAGGCTTCACATTAATCTAATCTCATCTGCTATAAGGAAATTCACAGCTCAGATAGAGGTGTACCATTGGATCAGGAACCTCAGTGGAGATTTTGCCACTAAATTCAATGAAATGCAAAAATAAAGGAAGTTCAGGAAGGAAGCACAGGCTTTTCCTGCTTAATCTTCTGTAGTTCAGCAGGGTTTTATGTCAGTGAAGGTTTACTTCCATTCAATGATTTTCAGTTCAGCATCCCACAATAACAGTACATAAACGAGGATGGCAGCCCTGCTTTGACATTACATTTCCATGCCACTAGCAACCAATTTTCCACATTTTGGTGACAAGACTTAGCTTTCCTCATCTTACATTAATGGTTCTGTATTCCAGATATGAAAGAATGAGACCCTCAGAGACTGCCAAAGCTAACATCAAAGTATAGCCTCACAGGCTAAGAGAATAAGCATCACTTTTTCAGCAATAAGTGTCCCATGACTGACAGAGCTGAGACAGATGCTTTCTGCACATTGCTCTCTACAGTACAGTCTCACAGCCTGAAGCCTAAAGACAGAAGGGAAAATCTAGAAGGTGGATTTAGAAGATATGAACTACAGAAGAATTACAGATGGGCTGTTGTAAAGTTTTAGATCTGGAACCTCTTTTTGTTGCAGGGGGGACCTTTAATAATGCTCAGTATTGTAATAGGCGGACTGTGGTAAAGTACAATATATCCTAAGTTATTGGCAGTTCCCACCCAGGCAAGTTCCATATTTACAAGAATACCTAATACTGTTTAGCACATTTTTTTTTCTTTCCTGTTACAGTATCTGAAGAGAGCATTTGGTAAAGTTCTCCAGATTCCCGACTTTTATGCTCCAGGTACTTTAGAGAATTCGTGGTCTTTGATGCTTTAGAAGATGCAAGATAGAGACACTTTCAAGTATGTCCTCTGCTTAACTGTTTCTCACATAATATTTTCTTCCTGTTTTGGTAAAGTGTCTTCATGGTTATTCCATTTTACCAATCTCAGTAAGTAAGTGTTGTCCAAGTCTCCTAAGAAAAACAGGCCTAAACAGATACAGTTCACGTACAGATGAACAACTGTAGGTCTATCTATATCTGTTCCACATTAGCTTTTCCACTTGTAAGGCAGTATCAAGTAAATCTGGTTGTGGCATAGATAACTCACTGGTGTCAATGTTTTTGAGTTGTTTATTTGACAATATTTCAAAATGTTATGAGAGACTCCTGTGCTGGATATCCCCATATATTATTGTATCACACATATAATGTAACTTAATTTAAATGGTGAAAAAATGATGAAGAACAATTTTAGATGTGCAACTATATTTGAAAAGAATGGTTTCTTTTCACTTATTTAAAAAAAACCAAGTATTTATTTTGTTTAAAAGTATTCCCTATGAGCACACCTCTACCTTGAATTTACATATTTTTTTCTTATTTTTCATATTGTTTCACTTCTTCAGGCTGTCCATTATCCCTTTCCCATAATATTACAGGAAACATCCAGCCAACAGCTGATTCAAGCTATGATGATGGCAACTAGCTCCAGTACAACTTCCTTAAATTGCTTGTGCTCACTTTTAACATGTATTATTTCCATGCAAATTGCTCTCTTTTTTTGCCTTACCAGGCTAACATGGAAAAACCTAAAATGGTCTTATCCGATGAAACCACTAATTAAAATAAGTTCACGGTGTAACAACCTAGAGAAAAGTGTGCAAGAAGTGTACTGAGCCAGTAGATAGACTATTTGTTGGCATAAACTCACATAAAAGAAATAGATATCACAGTCAACCATTTTTATTGCTCATTCCTCATTTTCAGTGGTTGCCTTTACTTAGGACTAGAGCTCTGCAGGGCTCAGCTGCCATGCAACTTAATCTGGTCGTGAAGATGTATGTTCCAGAATGTGCAAATACTTTTTTAAGTAAGAAAAGAAAAGAAAGTAAGAAAACACACACACATAAATGTAGAGTAATCATTCTTTTCTTCTGCTCTCAGATGACCATTGAGGATATTGGTGCACACGTTTTGCAGAATGCGCGCTTTGTCACATATACAAATATTTCTGACTATTTTTTTCATCTTAGTCCCATTACACTGCAAAGATTCCTTTGCCTGTATAAAAGAGTGCAGCCTGTGTATCCCTCTTCCTTTGGCAGACTATAAACTTCACTTCCCTCAGATATAGGTCTTTGGCTCCACACCGTTCTTCAGGACACCGATCCACTCACTGGCATTACCTTACAGAGGAGGCACTGTGCATTAGAAAAGAGGCTTACTCAAATTTCTTCTTTAAGAGCAAAATCGGAACACTAGATCGAGAACCTGTCTTAATTTTCTCCCAGCAGCAGAGTTAAGCACAGCAGCTTCAGCCAGAAATGGAGGCGGTTATTTCAGACTGAGCAGCAACCTCTGTTAATAAATTGTGTTTACAGTGGTGTAAATTCCAGTACTAGGCAACAAAACCAAAAAACCAACCGAACAAAAAATCCAAAAACGCCCAAACAAACACAAAAAGAAAAAGGTCTATGTATATTTTTAAGCTTTTATCTTAGTAGCCACACTTTTACCCACAAAATCTCCTCTGTAATTGGCTTTTATGTGGGCCTGCTAATGTGTTCTAAACTCCCATCTCTTAACTAGGGGGTAGCAGCTATCTAAGAGACAGTATTTTCAACACCTCTATGAGTAAAAAAAAAAAAAATCATTAGGTTATTTAGCAAATTAAAAAAAACCCCTACCAAACCCACAATCAGACCTTAAACCATCCCAGTGCTCCTGAGCACCATTTCATAATTCACCAGTTCAGAATTTTTTTCTTTTCCTTTGGGTCTCCAGCTGCTCCTAGGGCAGCTGGCAGGGCTGGCTATGCAGTGTATCACGGAGACACTCTTTGCTTGTGCCAGCAGAAACAGTGGGAAATGCTCCATCCAAGTTAATTTTGGTCCTTTCTTAAAGCAATGAGCAGGAGGGAAGGGTTTTTTTAGGAAGAAATTCTTTACTGTGAGTGTGGTGAGACATTGAACAGGTTGCCCAGGGAGGTTGTGGATGCCCCAACTCTGGCAGTGTTCAAGGCAAGGCTGTATAAGGCCTCGAGCAACCTGGTCTAGTGGGAGGTGTTTCTCACCACAATGATGGGGATTGGGTCTGGATGATCTTTAAGATCCCTTCCAACCCTTAACATTCTGTGATTCTAGGATTTTTGGCTAGCCTTGCTTTTGTGTCCGCTCTCTGCTTACCCACCACCAGTCAGGCTTGCACTGGCAGAGGGATGCTGACTGCCAGCCTGGAGTGTGGGGACCCTACGGGTACTACAGCAGTAGTTTCACTTGAAAGCATTTGCTTCAAATGTGACATGCTATTTCAGGGTGGGGAGGAGACTTTGAGAAGGGAAAAAAGAAACTTTAAGACTGTTTCAAAGATAGATGCAGGGCTGACCTTAGCAAATGACATGCCTTGAGCAATGTGAACATGCAGAGTGTGCATCAGAGAAATAAAACCCCACCAGGCAGGGCTGCGGGTCAGGAAAAAGCCTCTGAAAGCCACTGGGTCCTTGTAATAAAGTCTTGGGTGTGATGATATTGTTGCAAGTGGTGACATCCTTTCAGACACAGAGTAATGCAGAGGCCTGGGGCACTGTGCACGACTGCCAGTGTCATTTGTTCATGGCCATCTTTACATGTAATGCAGCCCTTCTCAAGGAGGTGTCATCAAGTGCTTCACAGCTGGCTTTATATGACACACACATGTAACATGTCATGCACCTTGCTGGTGGGAATTCCTCCTCTGAGGACAGGTCATAACAACCTGCCTACCGCAGCCATAATCCCCTGTGCATGCCCCTGCCTGTAAAAAGCAGCATTTGCCCTCACAAGTCAAGGAAAGTGAAACCACCAGAAAGCTCTAGTGCAGCACTAGTCCAGAGATAGCCTATCCATATAGGATAGGCTCAGCAGAGGAATCTGTAAAGGACACATGCTATGCTCCTGAAGTAGAGGAGTCTGAACTACAGGTCAGACATGCTGGCAGAGGCCACGGTAGGCTGAATTCAGACACCAGCCAGCCAAAAGCAGAGATGTTTGATGTAGCCCTCTGCCCTGTTGAGAAGCAAGAAAGATGTACCTGATAAGGCAGTGACCCAAAGTCCTTTACTAGGGTTAGGAAAAAGGGTGAAAAGAACTTATAACAAAGCAGTGGTGAAATTAGAGAAAGACACCTCCAACACTGTAAAGATAAGGGGGATTACAAAAAAGTACATTTGGGTTATGCAAAGAAATACTGATGATGACTGCAGTTATTAGATGCAAAGAATATAGATGTATTAAAGAGAGAGCCCTGATGTTCCTGTATTGTAAGAGATCAGGTGAAAATCCAGTAAATTTATCTCCTGATACCATGGCGCACATAAGCCTGACACCCTACATCTACTGAGGGCCAAAGCTTTGCACTGCAGAGGGCAAAGACAATACTGCTCACAGCCTTTGGTCCTGTTGTGAAAGTACTCTGAAGACTGCTGCAGTGGAGCGCCTATGGAGCAGATTACAACACCCCCCATCACTACAAGTTGGAATCACTTGTTTAGAATTATTTCTGGGAAACACAAAGGGAGTAAAATGTTATTTTTCCTTCTCTTTAGCTTAAGGTACACTCCCTGCTGATCAGATGAAGTCCTTTCAACATCACAGATGCAGGAACTTATTTCTTGTCATGAACATCAGGTCCACTAATGAGGCCATCACCTTTCCATAAAATGTGTGCTCAGTGATACACCAAACTGGTGTTTTGAATGGGTGGTATGTCCACTGGAGAAAACAGCGTAAAAAAGACCCTATCAGCTGGAGCCTTCGGATATTCAAGGATAACAGACAGAGCCCACTGGTGTGAACACACATCAGGAGTTCAGACAGAATCAAATTTATGAAGGAAGGACACAGTTTCTACATTTTCCACTTATTTTAAGGAGTACCATGCTCCAAAGCTGCAGAGCTGTTCTTTAGTAAAGCTGCTCTGCTAAAATGCTAAACAAAATCTGTTTCTTTGAAGCCAGCAGGAGTCCTTGAAGATCATTTCAGATGCAGTGTGAGTCGTGCAAGGAATGATCTAGGGCCTTGATCACAACACATAGGGAGGGATTGAATTACTCTTCTTACATATAAATATAAGGAAGCTGTGTAGGACATAAGAATTTTCATACAGCCCAGATATTGAGGGTGAAGTGGACAAGAGGACAAGTTTTGATATCAACAGCAAGTCCAGGAAAGGCTGAGTCCTAGGAGAAAGGTCTGATTCTTTAATTAGAGCAGAAGTGAATTAGAATTCCTTGGCTGAGGAAAAGACAGTTCTTGTGATGGGATTTGGAAATAGTCAAGAGTAATTATCAAGCAGTTGGCTTCAACAAGGAACTGTAGAGGAAAAGGCAAAGTTTCTATTTTCAGTGTTCGTTTAACATAACCCTTTATTCTGTTTGCAGCCCACATGATGACGCAACATCCCTCCATTTATATTCCCAGATTTTGAATCATAAAAACATTAATTCACCTCTTAATTATTCATTTAGGAGTTTCTTTGTTGGGCTCTCAGGAGTACTATATTAGGCATTTCTTTTGTAAAATGCAGATTTTAAATGTAAGAGGAATGAAGACTTAGTCTCTTTTGTAAAACTACAGAGAATTTTAGTGAAAACCATATGAAAACAGACAAACCTTCAATTAAAAAAAATGAGTTTCAAAAAACACAGACTGCTAGACTCATGTTCTCTGCATATCTCTTTTCAAATATGGATCTAGTCTTTTCAGATAAAAATGAAATAGGAGAAAGAAAAGTGTAACTTCAGAATACTGTAAAAATACACGATTTTAACAAAATTCTGACAGGTATATAAAACAATGATATCTTTTCATATCAGAAAGATTTTGTAAAAAACAGAGATTTATTGGCCTTGGAGATATTTGGCTCGCATTTCACAATATGATCAAGAGATTCTGTGAATCTTTTTGAGGATAAATTTTGTTGTAAAGACAGTGCCTAAATAGATCTTATTGCCTCGTAGTCCTTACTCGTAATAAAGAAAAATGACATTAAGAACGGTGTAATAGGCACTAAGAACGGTGCACCCTTTTATACTACAGTGTTAATGATGGTTTAGATTTGTCTGGAAGCACACTTTATAGCTCTTTATTTAATGACACCCTCACTCTATTCAGTTTTATTATATTCAGTGGGTTACCCAGTACAAGAAATACATGGGCCTGCTGGAGTGCATCCAGAGGAAGGCCATGAAAATGATCAGAAGGATGGAGCACCTTACTTATGAAGACAGGCTGAGAGAGGTGGGGTTGTTCAGGCTCTGGGAAGATGTTGTTGTGGCCCTCTGGAACTTAAAAAAAGCTTCTAAGATGGATGGAAAGAGAGGTTTTTTATCAGGGCCTATATTGATACAGAGGAGTAATACTTTTAAACTGAAAAAGGGCAGGTTTAGATCAACTATCAGGAAGAAATTCTTTGCTGTGAGAGTATTGAGACAGGTGCCCGGAGAATCTGTGTATGCCCCATCCCTGGAAGTGTTTGAGGCCAGGTTGGATGGGGTTTTGAGCAACCTGTTCTAGGGGGAGGTGTCTCTGCCCATGACAGTGGGGTTGGAACTAGATGATCTTTAAAGTCCCTTCAAATCCAAACCATTCTGTGATTCTATCATTCTACAATGATGGCAAAAACTACTGTTCTCCCTCTTCTTAGCTCCAAGAGTCCAAATAGCATCACACAGAAATGAAGCTGCAGTGAAAAGAAATACCGAGAAAATTTGGATTTCTTTTAAACAGAAATATAAGGATTTCTTTTAAACAGAAACACAAAAATCAGACTACAGGCTTGACTTTTATTTCTTTTTCCTTGACAAACAGTCTTCAGTGATTCCCTCAGTCATAGCAAACAAAAGGAAAATTTGCAATCATAATCTACTGATAAAAAGAAAAAAAACATGGTTACCTCAATCCTCTATTTCCCTAAGCATCTAAGCGATAATTTTTTCTGAGCTGCTTCTGAACCTTAGTAAAAAAGTTTGGTAAATCTGGATGTGATTAAGAATTCACTTCTTTTTGAAAATAAACACGTTGAAAAGTCTGGAACTCACTTTCAAAGATCAAGGGATGTCCAGTTACAAAACAAAAAGGTGAAAAAGAATCTCACTTGTATCATCAGTAGCTTCTTGACTTGTCTACAAGGATACATATACGGTAACATCTTGCAGGTTTACCTCCTGGGTATATTTATACGCAACTGTATGATGCCATTGCAGAGGTGCAATTTTATGGAAAACTGTGATGTGCATTAGAGATTTTATTAAGCATTAGATTACACTACTCACATATATCATGAGAATAGATCGGGATGTGAAGATCGAGAATCCCTTAAGTGACATCACACTGCGGCTATATTTATATAGGTTGCTTTCCTTTCCTGGAGAGAAATTTTACCAAGGGCATTTTGTTGATATTTCATGACAAAGGAAGCAGAAAATTACAGACCAGGCTGAACTTTATATCTGTTCTCCAAGCAGACCTAGGTGACCAGCTTGGGGTTTTATCCCTAATGAAACACAAAGAAATTTTCATGGCTCAGCATGTACTCTATTTCAAATTGGAAAGCAGACTTCTTCAGGAAAACTGTAGTTATTCATTGCTATATCATAGCAATAACAAGCCTGTGTGTATGTAGAGCATTGAGAAATCTACCCGTACAGATTATATCCACCTATACATAGATAGATCTGCTACATTTAGTTCTTTTCAGGTTACAATAAAGATGCAAAAGCATGTGTGTGGGAAGGCCTTCTACTGACAGTGGCTGAAAAAAAGAGTAGTGAATAAAGTGGAAATGCTGTGCTTACCAGCTCCCACTGTTCAGGCCACAGAGGGTCACTGAACTGCAGTTCATTTCCTATTCCACTCTCTGACTCCAACACTTTGAAGACTGCTGTAGGGATGTAATCATTCTTCTCGTGCTCGAGTGAAAACCACACAGAAAGATCAGTCATTTGCCTGCCCTGTTATTCACCCTCTTCCTCTTTTCATTTTTTTCTGCTGTTTTAATGTATTTGTGAAGATCAATATTTCTTTGAAATAGTTTTAAATTTAGATTTTTTTAGTTAAAAAAATGATCTTATGATAACAACTGATTACTTTCTGAATTCTATATGTTACACATTTCACAATGCTAAGTTCTTCCTATGGTATCTTTTTCATGCTTTTTTTTTTGAGGTTCAATTCTCCAGAAATACCATTTTCTAAAAGCTCAGGTTTATCCTGAACAACTTATATTATCCATCACAAATAACAAGTATCTTCAATAAGCAAAATTTAATAGATCCAAAGTTACAAGCATAAACACAGAACAAGGGGAAATGAATGTCATGAAAACTTCATATATATTTTCTAATTTTTTCTTGCAGTGGGATGATTGACACCTTAGATAAGATGACTTTAGTATGTGTGATGGAATTACTGGTCTTGGAAAACTAGTATTTTCACTTTCATGTTTCTTCTTTTCCAGTGTAAGACACTGGGATCACAAAACATCTGGGTGATGGAGGCCTGGGGGAGATTGTAAGACTGCACACACACACTCTTACCACTGTGGTTTTTTCCATGGTGGCACTCCTAACCCTGACACAAGCAGATCATCCCAAATGACTGCACCTTCACGGCAGCGTTATGGAGCAGCCTGTCTTCATGCTGCTGATGAATAAACCTTGCTGCATAAAGCTGAGTAAGTCTTGTGTACATCACATGGTGAGACCCATTCTCTCTCTGTGGGGCCGTGATGTTACTGAGCAGCTGAGCGCAGAGTCTGACTCTGAGAATGCCCTTTGTCACTGTTACTACATTCTCAGTCACTGCATTTCATCCTTTGGGAGCTGAGCTACTACACTCCATTCAAAACAGAGACAGACAAAATTTCACCACACAAAACAAAGAAATCTTGGGTAAAAGGGAGGTGAGGTAAAACCTATAAGATCACGGGGCGGGGCTCTGCCTCTCACTCTGTGATTCTGCCTGGGAGGCATTCGATAATGTTGTCAGACCCAAACCCTTGGTAGGGCAGGCCCTGTGATTGAGAAATTTAGGCAATCCTGTGATTTCCCTTGTAGCTCTGACATCTAGCTGCCTGATCTGTGAAAAGCAAAAGAAGACGCAATAAAATGAAGACACAGAACAGAAAAATGTGATGTCTTAACTACTGGAAAAAAAATCTTCAAGCATTAGCAAAATGGTGTCCATTTCTACTTATTGTGAATGTTTGTCCTTGTGTTACTTTAATTCACTTAGCTGTATTAGGAAATCGTCCCCCAAACCCATGAAACACCTGAAATGTTCGCTCCTGTAACACAGCAACAGGCTCTTAAAACATTTTTAGTAGACTATTGTTCTTACAATTTTTACCACCCCTTGTCAAAATAAATCAAACTGTGATAATCTCCATAAGCACTTTAAAAGGATTAAAATTATGGGGAATCATTTTATATACCAAATTACTTTGTATATTTCTATTCTCTTGAATGAGAGGGGAAAATGAATTGGAAATCAAAAGAGGGAATTGCTCTTTTGATATCAGCATTTTCTTTTCTATGGGTGCAATTAAATAGATCTTAGAAGAGTGAGATGCAGAAAGGAGAGGAAAGAGGTAAAAAAGGAGAAAGGGACAAAGGGAGATGGTGATAAAAGGTATTCTATGGCCAGAATTAAAATATTTACACATCATCTTAAATCTCCAAAAGACACAATACATCAGGTTCTCATCTCAGGATTACTGTAGTCTGCAGAAGACCACTGATAAGTCTGAAGGACTGTCCAGGTGACTTTCATGCCACTGTCACTGACACCCCAGAAAAAAGGCAGTCTGGATGGTGAAAGACAGAGAGGAGGACAGGAGACCAGAGGAGTGTGTGGCTGAAGGATTCCTACCACAGACTGTTTGTTCTCTGCTTATGGACTAGTTCCCAAGAGACCTGACACGCAGGAGAGACCCCACACAGCTGCTCTGAGCTGTTACTGGTCTCAGGTACAAAGACTTCCACTTTTGTTGGTAAGCTGTTCTCAGCAAACACTAAGAAACATCAGATCTAGGCTGCTAGAACAAGCCATTATGGCTTCAGGAAGTAAAATTTTATAATATCAAGAGGAAAGACTAGGATGAAGATGCAGAAAAAATATTCTATAGGCAGGTGGGAAAAGTCTCACAATTGCTACCACTTGTAGCATGAGGGACTTCAAATTCCCAGATATCTGCTGGAAATGCAACACAGTAGAGAGGAAACAGACCAGGAGGTTCCTGGAGTGTGTGGAAGAGAACTACCTGACACAGATGGTGAGGGAGCCAGCTAGGGAAGGCTCCACACTGGATCAGCTGTTTGTGAACACTGATGGGTGATGTGATGGTCAAAGGGTCTGCTGGCCACAGAGACCACAAAATGACAGAATTTTCAGTTTTTTGAGAAGCAAGGACAGGAGCCAGCAGAACTGCCACCTTAGACTTCCAGATGGACAGACCTCTTTAGGCAATTGGTTGAGCAAGCCCCTTGGGAGGCAGTCCTGAGGGGAAAAGGAATCCAGGAAGGCTGGACATTCTTGAAGAATGAAATCTTAAAGATGCAGAAGCAGATTGCCCTCATGTGCCAAAAGATGACCCAGCAGGGAGGCGGACCAGCCTGGCCGAACAGAGAACTTTGGCTGGAACTCAGGAAACAAGACAAAAGTTTATGGCCTTTGGAGAAAGGGACAGGCAACTCAGGAGCACTGCAATGATGTTGTGAGGTTATGCAGGGAGAAAATTCAAAGCCCAGCTAGAACTTAATCTGGTTTCTTCTGCAAAAGACAACCAAGAATGTTTCTACATATACATCATCAACAAAAGGAGAGCTGAGGAGAATCTCTATCCTTTATTTGATTAGGAAAGGAACAGAGTGAAAAAAGATAAGGAAAAGGCTAAGGTGCCTAATGTCTTCATGCCTCACTCTTTAATAGCAAAACCAAATGTTCTCCAGGTACCTGGCCTCTGAGATGGAACACAGGGACAGGGAACAGAATGAAGACCCTGTAATTCAAGGTGAAGAGGTCAGTAACCAGTTGCACCACTTACACACACACAGAAATCAACGGGGCCAGATGGGATCCACCCAAAGGTACTGAGAGAGCTGGTGGAAATGTCACCAAGCCACTTTCCATCATTTACCAGGAGTCCTGGCTAAGCAGGGAGGTCCCAGTTGACTGGAAGATGGCAAATGTGATGCCCATCTTCAAGAAGGGTTGAAAGGAGGATCTGGGTAACTACAGGCCTGTGAACCTGAGCTCACTGCTGGGGAAGATCATCTTGAGTGTCATTACATGGTGCACACAGGACAGCCAGGGAATTAGGCGCAGCCAGCACAAACATGATTTTGTGAAATGCATATCCCGCTGGACCAACCTGATCTCCTCCTGTGACAAGGAGGACATGTTTAGTGCATGAGAGAAAGGCTCTGCAGAGGGATCTGGACCAGCTGGATCGATGGGCCATGACCATGAGGTTCAAGAAGTCCAAGTGATGGATCATTTACCTGGGTCACAACAACCCCAGGCAGGGCTACAGGCTTGGGGCAGAGGGAGTGGAAAGCTGCCTGTTGGAAAAGGGTCTCAGGGTGCTGGTTTTCAGCCACTGAACATGAGCCCAGGTGGACTAAAGCCACTGGCATCCTGGCCTGTATTGAAAATAGCGTGGCCAGCGGGATGAGGGCAGTGATCGTCCCTCTGTACTTGGCAAAGGTGATGCCACACCTCAAATCCTGCGTTCAGTTTTGTGCTGCTCACTACCCCAAACACACTGAGGTGCTGCAGCATTTCCAGAGAAGGGCAACAGAGCTGGTGCAGGATCTGGAGCACAAGTCCTGGGAGGAGAGGCTGAGGGAGCTGAGGTTGTTCATTCTGGAGGAGTCTGAGACAGGACCTTATTGCTCTCTACAACTATCTGAAAGGAAGTTATAGCCAGGTTGGGGTTTGGTTTCTTATCCTAAGTGATAAGCGACAAGATGAGAGGAAATGGGACTCATGCTATGCCAGAGGAGATTTAGATTGGATATTAGGAATAATTTCTTTATGGAGAGGGTTGTTAAGCTTTGGAACAGCATGTCAAGGGAAGGATTGCAGTCACCATTCCTGGAAAGTGTTGAAGAAAAGCAAATATGGGGACATGGTTTAGTGGTGGACTTGGTTAACAGTTGGACTTGATGATCTAAGTGGTCCTTTCCAGCGTAAGCAATTCTGTGATTCTGTGTTTCTGTGACCATACATATGGGGTTTTATCTGGAATACTATCATTATATAGTCATAATCCTAATACTCAAGTACCTTGGGCTACATCCTACGCTTGTGTATGGAAATAATGCCTTTGGACAATGACAAGTGACTTATATGAGAGGATGTTTGGGAAATATTAGCAAGACAATCTGTGTGGCTGGAAAGTAATGTACAGGCACCATGCAGTATTAGGCAGTTTGCCTTTTTTCTTCTGCTACTCCATTTCAGGAAAGGTTCCTATAATAACGTCTGGTTCATTGGACATCCAAGATTACGTGCAAACAAATGCCTCTCTATAAACTCTAAGCTTTTTAGAGCAAAGCATGTGTTTAGGTGAGATAGAAGTTCTGGACTGAGAAAGAAGAAATTTCCAGGCTTCAGTGAATATGGAGATGCATCTTTCAATCTCTATGTATCATAATATCTACTCTTTCACAGAAGTAAAACATTGTTCAACAACACATTTATTTTTCCCAGATTTCCTCCTTCTTTCATTTTGATGTAAAAATTGAGATATAACAAGCATTCTAAGTACATCCAGATTCGAAGAACCAAGAAACAAAATTTTCCTTTCCTCTTTAAATCTTCCTTCTGTCACACCATTAATTTTATGCAGCTGAAGGATGTGTGTAGGAATGTAAAATGTCTCGGGAAACTTGGAAACAAAAAAATCAGGCTGAAAATAGTGAGGTGAGGCACCATTGATGAAGGTTAAGACCACATTTTAGAAGCAATGAGATGTCATTTCCCTTTTTATATCTGACAGGTGTCTATCTTAAAAAAAAAAAAAATGCAAAGTGGGTGTAATTTGATATAATCTACTTTCAACTGTCCAGGAACTTCAGATGACAAAAAGGATTTTGAGACATGTATGAAATGTATCTCACTATGAAAAAGGAAGTCTAGTAGCCCTACTTAGCTAATTTTCTCTACCTATAAATAAAAAGTACCTAAAGTAGGAGGGAAAATCAGGTATGAAGCTGGAAAGTTGAACAGTAAAACAATTTGAAAAAGTTAAAGATGAAAATCCAGGGGAAATCTGAAGTCTGTCCAAAGAACCTGAAGATAAGGAGAGTTTATAACTGGTGAAATCCCCTCTGTACTTTCCGTGGGAGATATCAAGTAACGAGAGCTAATCTGACAGCAGGTGAATGATACAGTGCATTTCCTAGGGACTCAAAAGAAGGTCCATTTATAATGTTTGAATAGAAGGCAGCTCTCACTGAGGAAAAATGGTGCTGAAAAATTGAACTCTTCTAGCGAAATGTTCCGTCAAATAGACTGGGATTAGGATTATGATATGGCAGGGACACATTCCAGTTTGGGTAATAATTGATATATGCTTTAAATCAGCGTGGGAGAAGAGACTCTCCAGAGGAGGAGCCAGTACACACAAACATACACTCTCAAAAAATTACCTCAGGATTCCAGGAAGCAGACTTCCCCTTTCATGCATCTTGTTGTTTTATCATTTTGTCTGGTTTCCTTATAGTAGCAAGGGAAAAGGTGAATTGTGTGGTTATGTCCTGGCACCCATCTGTTTGATGATCTGTCTGATCCATTTCTATGCTACACTTTTTCAGGCATCTTTTCCTAGAGTTTCTGGGAAATATTGGCAACATTTTTCTCTTTCTCTTGTAAAGTTCTTTAATCACTGAATTTAAGAATTTTCCTCATAAAACGTTAAATTCTGTCAAAGATTTGCTTTCATCAAATCCATTGAATTCACTTTTTCTGTGGTTATACCCTTTTATGGAGGCTGACCAAACTGTTCTGGTGTTTGTATTTAACAAAATGGATAACTGCAGAAGCAGAATGTTTTAAGTGGATGGAAAAAGATATTTCCTGACTGAATTTCACTCCTGTGGGAGAGACTAGTGCTATAGAACTAGATTCAACTTGCAGGCAAACACAAAAAAAAAAAAAAGAAAAAGAAAAAAGAAACAGAGACAAAGAAACAATAAAAAGTGAATGTATGTCCACATATGTACTGCCACACATAATGACTTTAAAAACTCCCACTATTGTGTCTCATTAAATATTTCATAAGCTGTAAAAGAGCTAAAATCCCTCTAAGATACATGCCTGAATGAGGAAGAAGTATTTTTTCAAAACTCTGTGCTCCTTTTTACCAACAAAAGCTTTAACGAATAGAAAGAAAAGAGCAGGGAGAAGAAAAGGGTGTTGAGACCCAAAATGTATCAACCGAATGGAGCAACTGCTAAAATTGCTGAGAAAATTCAAGATGCAAACCAAATCCAGTAGAATTTCAAAGTAAATGACTGGTTTCCATATCCTTTTTCTGCCACCCTGTACATAAGGATAAATCTGAGGATTCCCAGATTTGCTGAAAGAACAAAGACAGCCTGACTCAACAGAGAAATCCATTAAGATAGTAAACTCCAACTTCAGGTGCATTTTGTAATACTATTTCTTTTCATGAGTCTTGAAAATCCCAGGATGATAAAATGTTATTTTCATTTTTGGAAAGGCTCATTTCAGGAGTCCTAGTTTATTTTTTTTTTCCTTTCTTCTTACTGCTGAGAAACTATGGATGGGAAGATAATTAGAAACACAAAGCGACAGAGCTAGAAACAAAAATGTAGTGCTAGGTGACATTTTATCTCTCTCCTAGCTGAAGAATTTGTTCTTGCTTTACTGGAGCTCATATTTTAGGACAGTGGGAAAAGTAATTCAGGGCAACTTACATGGATTTTTTTTTCAATACAAAGTAAAATCTATTCATAGAAATCTTTGTGCAGACTGCAGGAAGCAACAAATACTACAGGAACAGCCTATGTATTAATCAGGAAACATATCTGACTGAAAGTGAGACACGAAGAGACAGAAGGAAAAAAAAAAGCACTCTAAATGAAATGGCTTAAATATATAAATGATCCAGGGTCATACTACACTGATTTTGTTTTCTTGTTTAATGAGCACACAGATGTGTCAAGTAGAACTTATACCAAACATGTTTAATTAAAATACTTGCATACATGTGCATGCACACATTTACACACATGCATGCACACACACACACACTCACAGAGGAAAAATAAGCAAGGAAATTCTTTCCAATAGCCAGTTTCAAGAATACAACTGTTCTCCTGTGCTAGATGCTATTGGCAGCCAAATAAAATATCAGTGTTCCACTAGGAAATGGTTAGTCAAACAGAAAGTGCAATGAATCTGCAGCTGATGAATACAAGGATTTCTCCATGAAATCCCCTGTGTCAGAAATTATTATAGAGGCTTTCTGTAGTTTAGGACATTCCCAAGACTGGTTACTCAGTGTTATGTAAATGACAAATGGTTAGAAAAAAATAACTTAGAACAGATGAATAAGGCATTTGGTTCGTAGGAAAAAGGATCAATATCGTTTTGACTAGAGGCTTGAAGTAACTTCTTGTGTTAAAAATAGCAACACTACAGTGCCCTTCCTGTGGCTATCATTATACCAATTTATAGACATTAAAATATGTTTCAGCAAGTGTAAAGAGTTAAAAGGTATTTCCTTGCAAAACAGATGGACTAAATGTCCTTGATCTTTTGCTTTCTACAAAGCATAATTTAGTACATGGATAGCAGAACCTTTTATTTCAATCATTTTTGTTCTTCTGGTATGAATGATTGGGAAAAGTTTAATGATGCATATTAATATTGCATATTCAGCAACTTGACGGTGTTTGGTGGGAGACACCTTTAGGGCTTTTTGTGTTATCCTTTAAAGAGGCTACCAAAGACTGAATTTACAGGCCCTACACAGATGTGTGTAGGGAAGGTTGAAAGAAGGTTTTTCCGTTCACCACCCACACCCCATGCAAGAACCAAATGTAAGCAGTTCCCAAAGAGCTGATGAGAACCAAAAGGAGTGCAGATCGCCAGGGAGTGGTGTGTGAAATGCAGACCCATTGCGTGCTGGGTCTGTAAAGGCAAGGAGAGATATTTTTGACATAAAGCAGTGAACTTCAGAGTCTCATAAGTGGGGGAAATGGAGTGGTGAATGTGGCTTAATATTCATAGAGCAAAGGAAAAGATCTGGATACAGTAACTCCTGTCTTGACTCACAGATCTCAAATGCCTGATCTAACCTGTGGTTCTCTGTATTCAAATGAATACTGACAAAGTCACTGCATAGTCAAATAAACAAAGAATAAAAATATAATAAGAATTTAAAAATATGACCCTAGAACAGGCAATTCTCTCAGTTGTATTTTCTGTTTATGGATGTATGAATAGCCCACTCACCACTGGAACATCCACATTTTTGCTTTCAGATGTTCTACATGTCTTTGACCAGGCTCTTTTCTCAATAAAATGCATGCTAATTTTAAACCCTTGTGACTTCTGTCTTTCCATCCTATTTATAGCCACTTTCTTAGCCTTCAATACAGTAAATCCATTTGTATAATATGCCTTTAATACAAGAGGGCTAAGGAACCACATTGTTTTCAAAATATGGTTTCACTGGCTTCTTACATAGTGCTAGGATATTTCCTCTGACTTAGGTTCAATACCTCCATTTATACATGCCTCATTTTTGTTTGCTTTTCTTTCTTTTTTTTTTTTTTTTTTTTTTTCACCCTCAACTGCTGTTAAGCACCAGGCCAACTACTTTTGAGTTTTATTCACCACCCCATCCCTCCCTCCCTCCCTCCCACTTCCCCTACTCCCATCCTGAACTACTGAGTGTATGGTCATGAACAGACTGTGTTCTTTGGGTTCAGCATAATTCACACACTATTTTGTTCTTCTGATTGCAAACTTGCTGTGGTATGGATCAGATTATCACCAGAGCTGAGTGAACCAATTTGGATTAAATTAACAGAACCATTCCTTGCCTCACACAGATCTTTGTTTGAAGTTTGAACATGTCAGCTTAATTTTTATTCACCTGCTACTCACTTCCTGGTTTTGGTCAGGACTGCAATGCTACAATATTAGGAGAAATTATGCTCCTTTGATATTTTCAGAAGAAATGGAAAAAGGAAATTGGAGATGAAGGATGGTCTTATGGTTAAAGAAACTGAACAAGGACTCTTGAGATAAAGGTTTAATACCAGTTTGTGCCACAGGCTAACTTTATGATTCCAGTCAACTGCCAGAAACTGAGAAATTGCACTACTGGATCAGATCAGTGGTCCATCTAACCATTTATCACCTCTTAGTATCTCCTTGTGCCAGGTCTCTGAAAAAAGCAGGTATAAGATGCCGACAAGGGAAGTTTGTCCCAACACCTTATGCTCTGGGCCATTCAACCCCCTTCTACAATTCTTAGCTGTTTCTAAATCCCAACATTTTGCTTATTTTCTTGGCTGCTGCTGAGCACAGGGCAGAGATCTTCACTGAGCTGTCAAGTCTTTTTTTCTGAGTTGTTACAGCTGTTTTCCCTTGTTCTGCCCCTGTGATCAATGGGGGCTTTCTTGACACTGTCATCTTGTCTGGTCAATGCCCAGAACTGGAGGCCTTATAATTTCCCAGAACTCAGCAACTGCATGACTCAGAGCATGTGGTTATAATTGTGGCACAGTCCTTTTTCTTTCTCCTCTAGTTACAGTGCTTGAGCGTGAATGATCTGTTCAAATGCTGCCTGGGATTTGAAAGGAGCACTCCAGCACCATTCTTTTCTTCAAACAATAGGTACTTCTATGATCGAGGTATTGTTCTCCAGCCTTTTAGACCATGGCCACTGTTATCCAGGTTGTTATAAATGAAAGGTTATTATAGCTCTCTAACAACTCCTGGAAAAGTGTCTTTCTGCCGCAAAACATAGCTGTTAGAGTTCTCATACTCATATGAGAAGGGTTTTCTTCTTCATCTTGTTCCTAAAACCTCTGTTGATAAGCAAAGGAAGACCCCATATGGGGAACAAGGAGCCCATACCTCATTGCTTGGGGGTAAAATATCACACATCAGAAAGAAATCGCTGCTCTTTTCACAATGCTCTGAAGAGTTCTGTTCCACTTCATCTATGATTTGCTGCGCCGTGACAACCTGATCTGTGATGGAGGACCACTGCAATGAGTGTAACTAAAATGATACAACCCTGTGGTCATTCTCACTGCTTTCTCTGCGAACCACTCAGACTATCTGGACCACATTTCAATGTTACTTCTCATGCTGAATATTTTCCTGTGCAAACATTATCAGTGTTTCAAGGAATCAGATGCTATTCATTGACTCAAAAAAAAAAAAAGACATAGTCTAATTTTGTTTCTACGTCAGGTTCTCTTCCATCACTTTTAACCTTTATTTATACTGGAAATGTTGCCTTGGGACCTTGTCCATTGTCTGCCATCAGTATTGCCTTGATTAATAAAGGCTGTAGGGATGGAAGACACAGCTCTAGGAACAGCTATTCTGTCCAAGTGCAAGGATAGGAAAAAGGCTTGATGATAGGAGGAGATGAGGAAGAGCTACACTGATTGCACTAGAATTTCACTGCTGCATGCCTGTTGTCTTAGGTTACATTTAAACTGCGGAAAGCATCCCCATCTACTCTTAAATGACAAGACTCCCTTTCCATGTACTGTGTGGAGGGGGACTGGGTTTAAAGATGAAATTTTGTTGAGAAGTGCAAACAGATCTAAAAAACTCAGATCAGCTTTCAACTCAGTAACCGAATCCAAAGGGATTTCACACCAAGATGGAAAAGCCAAAAAGTTATTTCGCCTGCCCTGGGTGCTAATGGCATGGTATCAGGGAGTCCCAGCTAGCCTCATCCTGGCCATACAGTGCTTGAAGGGGAGAACTGAAACCCTGTGTCATGCTATTCCCTGGGCAGTACCCACAAGTAGACACCGTCCAGTTTCCCAGAACTCGGCCATTCTATGACTCACCGCATACTGTTGTAATTGTGGCTGTCAAGCCTCTCAGTCTCTTTCTATGCAGTTCTGAAGGCCAGATTATCTGCCTAAATAGTGTATGAAAGAAACATGGGATGTTAAAAAGCAGAGACACTTTTTGTCTTAGAAAAGCATGTTGGGCACAGATAGAATCTAGGCACAAGTGGTTGCCATTAGTAACATTTTGATACTGCAGCCATGTTGTGATTGTAAGGAAGCATGAAAAGTAACATTGCTGTAGTTGTATTAGCAGAGGTGATGAGTCAAGTGCCATTTGGGGTCACACGCAAGAGCCCCAGTTGTCACAGAACAGGTGATGAGCCTGGTATCCAGCACACACTGAATGACAGAGAAACCACAGGATGGCTTGCAGTACTGTCAAGGGTTTCTCTCAAGACTCCTAGCAAGCACTAAAGGTTCAAAGGTCTTGAGATTCAAATCCACTTTCTCCAGTGCATGCAAAAATTAGTTTTCTGCATATATTCTATAGTTTAGAAACCTGATGTGTAACTCATGCTGAACCTGGTCTCTGTCTTCCCTACTTAACAGGTTTCCTGCTCATTAATTATTTGTGTTATTGCAGCTTTAGCTCTGCAGTTTTTCAGATACCTAGGGATTTTTTTTCCCCATCCATATCTCTGGAGCAGGATCGGCATAATCTGCTGCAGGAACTCCTCGTCACTTTCAAGGGACCCCTCATTCATCTCATCTTTCAGGAAGGAGGAAAGATGATCAGAACTCTTCTTTCTTGCTCATGGAAGGGAATAAAGAACTGCATCCTGAGATGCTACATTCATTTAATTCTTTTTCTGGCCTTAATTTGTTGCTTCCTTCCTTTGAGAATATCAGTTCCCTAAAAGAAAGGGGATGGGGGAAACCCTTCCAGTTTGTTTGAGCATCACCACTTTGAATTCTTTGGTGTTGCAGCAGGAGGAAGTGAATGAGGCTGATGGGCAGGGAAGCGCAGAATTTTTGAGGATGCAAGGGCTTTTTAAATCATCAACAGTATAATTTCAACAGTCCTCTCCCAGGAAAGAAACAAGTCACTTAGAAAAGTGAGGCAAGGAGACTAATAACTAGGTAACTTCAGGCAGTTCTAGAGCATAAAGAGTGTATAATCTGAGAGCAAACAAAGTCCCATGCACATTCTCTCTATTCCTTTTAAAAAGCAAAAATAATCCAGTGTGAAGACAGATAACTAATCAGTACCACTGCCCATCAAATATCTCCAAAAACAGTAAACACCAGCTGTAGCTCAGTTAAAACTGACAACTCATGAAGGACAAAGTTTAGCTCAGAGCTGTATTTCTAGTGAGGGCCCTTTAAATTATTTTAAAGTAATTTTAATTGTAGAAATCAAAATGTTAAGTAACACAGAGAATAGCAGGAAAGAAATGAATACATTACAAGGAATAATCTAGTATTCTTTACTATTGAACTCCATAGTTCAAAGATAGGTAATCCTTTCACAGCTATGAAACCATTCTGTATCCATAAAAGACCTTTAAAAAGGGGTCCAAAGCAAAAATCTGGACGCAGTTTAAAGAACCACCGAGACTAGGGAAGCCCCCAGGAACCACAAAGACTTTTCTTTTTCTTGCACTGTCTTCTTTTATGAACAAATGAAAGAATGTACATTTCTTTTCATTCTTTTCACTATCACTGAAGCTCAGGTCTTATACCCTAACCTTTCCAACTGCCACCTTGTACACTATACAAGTGTTGTCTTCTCTTCTTATTCCTCTGTCTGAAACCATAAAGGGTGACCCTGTTTTCCTTGTGCCTAGCAATGTGTCTTATGGTCCTGTTGTGCTCTACCTACTCCTCTCCTTTTTCTAATATGGTTTTTCTGACATGAGCAAACCCTTCGATCAAAAAGCCAACCAGATGGGTAGCTAACTATATACTGGGGGAGAATGTGAAGGTTCTGAAATTTCACATGTCGGAACGAGTTAAAAGAACTATCAGATCCTTCTGCCTTGCATCAGAATACAGAAGCAGATGCTGAAATGTTAGTAATTGAACAGCTTTTTAAAAGACAGGGGGAAAAAAATCAGTGGAATGAGTTAATTAGATAATGAAGGGAATAGATTTAGCAATTAATTCAGTTTACACAAAGCATTTGAGAATATGATGTAGAAAACTCATTGAGAAAGGTCCATGAGGGGCTTGAATGTTCTCCCCCTCCTTCTCCTGACATTTTTGCCTCTTTAATGTGAAATCGTTTCTGAAAAATGCTCCCAAAATTTTTGATAGAACTCAATATGTAGTCATCAGTGAGTACAGAATTTTTTCTCGCTTCTGAACAAATGTTTAAGCCATTTGCTTTGGCAAGAAGGGTGAAAGATCTTGTATTAGATATGTGCAGATTAAACTTCTTGATAAGAATTCTGCTGTGGGAATACACCTGGGGATCAGTGCCAGAAAAGAGGACATATTTGTGTTGCAGATGAAAGGGGTGCACAAATCTTACGTGCACACATGCTAGCCAAGATGGAGTGTTTTTTATCTCACATAATACTAATTACTTTTAGTTAAACTTCTGTCATATGTATCCATTTTATCTTTCATAGGATGACCTAAATTGTTAATAAGCAGGATCCAGACCTTTAATGGATTAGAATTGGATCTGCAAAAAGATGGTGGAGCCTGAATACTTATCAAATGATGTTGATACAAGCAAACTTCCCAGAAGGTGATACTACATGGTCTCTGGAGATACAGCCTTAGCAGGTCCATAACTGCATATGACAGCTACACTGCTTAATTGAATTGCTGATGTTGGAAAAGACCTGTAAGATCATTGAGTCCAACTGTTAACCCAGCACTGCCATGCCCACCGCTAAACCATGTCCCAGAGTGCCATATTTGCATTTCTTGAACACTTTCCAGGAATGGTGACTGCAACACTTCCCTTGGCATGCTGTTCCAAAGCTTAACAACCCTCTCCATAAAGAAATTGTTCCTAATATCCAATCTAAATCTCCTCAAGCACTGCATGAGTCCCATTTCCTCTCATCCTGTTGCTTATCACTTAGGATAAGAAATCAAACCCTATCTGTCTATAACTTCCTTTCAGATAGTTGTAGAGAGCAATAAGGTCCTGTCTCAGACTCCTCCAGGATAAAACAACCTCAGCTCCCTCAGCCTCTCCTCCCAGGACTTGTGCTCCAGATCCTGCACCAGCTCTGTTGCCCTTCTCTGGAAATGCGGTAGCACCTCAGTGTGTTTGGGATAGTGAGCAGCACAAAACTGAACACAGGATTTGAGAAATACAGAGGGACAATCACTACCCTCATCCTGCTGGCCACGCTATTTTCAATACAGGCCAGGATGCCAGTGGCTTTAGTCCACCTGGGCATACACTGGCTCATGTTCACTGGCTGAAAACCAGCACCCTGAGACCCTTTTCCAACAGGCAGCTTTCCACTCATTCTGCCCCAAGTCTGTAGCCCTGCCTGGGGTTGTTGTGACCCAAGTGAAGGGTCCAGCACTTGGGACTTCTTGAACCTCATACAACTGGTCATGGCCCATCGATCCAGCTGGTCCAGATCCCTCTGCAGAGCCTTCCGGCCCTCCAGCAGATCAACACTCCCGCCCAACTTGGAGTCATCTTCAAACCGACTGGGGGTGCACTCAATCCCCTCACCCAGATCATTGCTAAAGGTATTAAACAGGACTGGCCCCAAAACAACCCTAGGGAACACTGCTAGTGACCAGCTGCCATCTGATCCAATGGGGAGCCTTCCCTAGCTGCTTCCCTCACCATCAGTGTCAGGCAGTTCTGTTCCACGCGCTCCAGGAACCTCCTGGTCTGTTTCCTCTCTACTGCGTTGCATTTCCAGCAGATGTCTGGGAAGTTGAAGTCCCTCATGAGCACAATTAACAATTGTGGGACCTTCTTACAGATTATCTTTTCTGCCTCTTCAGCCTTCTTGGGCAGTCTATAACAGACTCCCACCACAATATCTGCCTTGTTTGCCTTTCCTCTGATTCTTCCCCACCAACACTCAACCCTGTCATCACCATCATACAGCTCTAGACAGTCATAACACTCCCTAACATATAGGACCTACCCTACAACCTCTCGTTCCTTGCCTGTCCCTTCTGAAAAATCATCCATTGCAGCACTACAGCTGTGCAAGTCTTCCACTATATCTCTGTGATGGCAACTGTGTAATGGTTTTACTGCTGTGCAATGGCTTCCAGCTTCTCAAGTTTGTGTGCTGTCCTGTGTGAATTGGTGTAGATGTGCTTCACTTGGCTTACCAATTCTGCAGCCTTCCTGGTGGAGAAGCTCCTATTCCTGTGCAACCATTATCAGGTTCTTCTGTGGTTTCAAACACTTCAATAAACCTTGCATCCTTGCTGCTACATCAATAACCCTTGTATCTTGCCTCTAGAAGCCTACACTGCTTCAGAAGGGCAGAACTGAAAGTTCAGACATTCAGAGATTACAAGGAATGATGAAGGAACTCTGTGGGAGAAGCCCACCACTTTATCCCCAGACAGCAGAGTCTAAATCCACAAAAGATTTTATACAAGATTCAAGTGTTTTAGAGCAATTTTGAGTATTCATATAGGTACAGTTCCCTGAAGTCTCCAGGTGTCCTTGTTTTCATTAGATCAGTTCTGGAGAATGTTAATGACTAAATATCTTCTGTCTTAACAGCACTGGGGATCCTGGCAAGTACCTCATTCTAGGCTTTGATTAGGCTTGAGCTTTTATATCTGTTTCAAATGTGATGCTTAGTCATATCAAAACAGGAATGTTGGAATAGAGGCTGCACAGAACCAGCTAGGGAATTCAGAGGAGATAGGTGCCTCTGCACATCACAGGCAAGGATGCTCAGACAGAGCACTTGATGCTCATTCAGTTCTCCTCTTCTGACCTTCTGGCTATCAGAGGATCCTCTCCTTAGGAACTTATAAATATCATGCAATAGATAACTTAGCAAGAATCCTAGAATCATATTATCATAGAATCATCAAGTTTGGAAAAGGCCTCTAAAATTACAGAGTCAAACCATTGTCTCAGTCTCTTCTGTCACAGCTGTTTTAAAGATAAATTTAATATTCCCTCAACCAAACAGAAAGAGGGTGATGCTATAATACAGTAGCTGGAGCATTCATGTCCTTGGAGACTCAACACACCACTTCCCCTCAGGTGAGTGACTTAATCATCAGACAAGAGAGTTCAGATTCTTCTTTTTCTAGAATTTGGTTATTCCAAATGCCCAGACTCCTGTGTGGGAGCTTAAATCGTTACCCCCAGCAAGAAGAAGGAGGAATGGCACTACCACCAAAACATTAGGTAAAAAAAACCTATTAGCTGTTGACATGGTTCCGGATTATGCTGCTTTACTAGATGTGTGCGTTGCCCTGTAACAGAGACACTGATCTTGTACTCCATAAAACAGAATAGGCAGATTTTTAAAATACCTCTCTCTTGTACTGACCAGAGTAGGCTATTCCCTGATTAGCATGTCTGCTTTGCAGATCCCATATGTAGAAACCTACTTCCTTTTACAAAAGTTATATGTTACTTTGGGAGCATATTAAATCAATTTGCAGAATATACACTCCAAAAATGAGTGAGAAATATTTGAAAACAGCTGATTATAATGTATTTCATTACACAGGTCCCTGCACACTAGTATGTGTTAAAAAGCTGACCACTGACTATGGAGTGAGATGTAGATGTGCATTTGATGCATACACATTAAATCCTCTAATAACAGGGATTTACCTGCTCATGTAATTGAAAAAAAGCAAAAAAAAAGTGACACCAGGACATTTGAACTAATTTTTTACCTTTGTACAATTAGGAGTCCTTTGCAGTTGTCAGCCATCACAAAGTATTGGTGAAGGTTACCTCCACTTAATGTGTGCACCATAAAGTAAAATATTCTATTTGTGCAGAAACAACTGGTTAAGAAACAAATTATATCTTGTATGATAAATCAGTTCTTCAAAATCACATTCTTTTGTATGAATCTCAAAGCAGGAGCTTTAAAATTCAGATACCACACAGATGCCAAGAAACCAAAGAAAGCCATTCTTCATAGGACTTCACTGTGATAATGACCAAAGCAGTGGCAGCAAAACTATTACAGATGAGCTGCACTGAATGTGATATGAGTTAAATATCTGAAGTACAATTCATCAACAGTGCATAAATAAGTAGGCATAGACAAAGAGTGAAGTAAAAAATATATACTTTGTTCTAGCAAAGCATTTAGTAACTTTCCATAACCCATTTCATTTTTCCACTGATTTTTTGAGCCAAACATTCAAGACTTAGTTGAAACTGAAGATAATGTTAACACTTTGTCAAGCATTTGAATCACTTCCAGTATATTGTAGTATAATCCGCTGTCCACAAACATCCCCTTCATTATTGCCTAATTACATGCAAATTTCATAAAATGAATGAGTTTTAAGTACTTGTCAATCTGTCATCCTAGGAACCACTGAAACATTTTGACTGCTAGATAAATAATCAGCAATAATCACACTATGCAAATTTGATATTTTCTGTACAATTATCTGAAACCATAAATAACTGGACACAAAGACATTTGGCATTCTCTCAGAAAGACTTGACCTACAGGCTTTTTTATTCCAAACAAACATGCCAGCAGAATTTTTAAATTTCTGCCTAGCTAAATGTGACCAGTAGAAAAAAAAATTATAAGCATTTAGTGTACTAATATTTTATTACACACTGGGAAAGGTTACTTTCTTTTGCTTTATTAGGAGAAAAACCCCAGAAGATTAACAGCATTGTTTTTTCTCAATTATTCTTACTTCCACAGTTTTATTTCTTTAGTTCTTTGCTTTTCATCTGCAATTATCAAACTGTGTTTTGGTTTTTGCTTAATATTTTTCAAGTAATAAGGGAATGAAGTGTTATGTATTGTTGACTTTTAATATTCCTCCCCTCTGTACTTGTTGTAGATCTTCTATAGTGTTTCCTACCATGATTCATTTTGACATTTCTAATGCACTGCAGGCACTTCAGCAGAACCAGTACCAGGAGGCTAATTATCAGGATTACAGACAAGCTCAGAAATACACAAACAGTGAATGCAGGTGAAATTGTGGAGTCCAAAACTACTTTTGTTTCCTGTTTACTCTGGGGGCTGCACACGTGTGTCTGTGTTCATATATGTACATGTGCAGCTGGTTGTGTGTATTTTATGAGTGTGTTTTAAATCCCTAAATGCTGGCTCAGAATCTGATGTTTTTCTATAGACAGTTAATAAAACTCTTGAAAACACAAACAAATAAGAAAGCGGTTTTTCATTTTACCAACTTGAAGTTTATTCTGAGATAAATATTTCCATTAATGTTTATCACTGAAACAGCACAAAGGGTAGATAGTAAGAGGATAGCACAAAATCTGTATTTGAGACTATTTCTTTCATATTAATTTATAAATGAATGCACATTAATTAAAGTTGCATCATTTTGTGTAAGAATTCTTTGTTCTGATCTGTCTGCCACTGAAGTGCAGGAATCTGCACGATGATAGCATATAAGTCATTATATAGGGCTTAATATCATCCTTTTGTTCTTTAAACTTTCCACAACTAAGACACTTGTGTATCCAGAATTATTTATTTGATGAATTTCAGCAATTTTGAGATCTCAAACTATCCTTGGATAGGGGTTAGTTTCACTAACACACATACAGGAAATAATGATAATCACATATCAAAGGTTTGTACTAAATGACAGATATTTGTCAAAACCAATCTTGAAATTACACAATTAAACAAAATGACTACAGGAATTTTGGGATTTTTTTTTTTTGTTGGAATGTACAGTACAAAACACTGTTTCTGATGGCTGAACATTCATGCTATACTACTTGCCAGCAGACTTACTGCTGCATAGCAAAAACTATGGAGACTTCAAGTTATTGATACATTAAAGAAATCATGGTTTACTGCAGAGAATTATTTAAAATAATGAACAAATGTGGGGATATCACAATTTGTTCATAAATCATTTGTGAACTGCAAAAAGTGTACTGAAAATCATCAGGTAAATGGTTCTTTTTGAACTATTTACTTACCTACAGAGAAGCATGCCAAAGTGTTAATAGATCAATGGCTTAATTTTCAATATCTGCCTATATATTTCAAGAGGGACTTTTTATATACTTGTTTATCACAGGTAAGAAATTAACAGAAAAATAATCTGAATACAAGAATCAGCATCCCACTTTTTATGAGCAGATTACGTTTTCAGAGGTGACTAGGTAATGATAATCATTAGGGAAAGATAATCTTCATTTATACTTCACACCAAGCTTTGGCAAATATGCAATGGCAATGTAACTTTCAGTATACGGGTTCAAAATCACATCTCTGAAACCCTTTTTCTTATCAGGGATCTTAGTAGACTTACTTTCTATCATCTTAGCTATTTGGTATTCAAATATTTGAATTCAACACAGGCACGTTGAAATGTGCAGTTGCAAATTTTTCAAGACTTGCAGAACCAGTAAAAAGCCCAGCCAATAAATGTGTACCTGCTGGATAAGAAAATAGGAAATGTGTGTCAGGCTGTCCTTTCCCAAAACCAGACAACATAAGTAGGAACCACAATCATATTTGCATTGTGATTACTTAAAGACTGTACAAGCCAGAGTGTTCCACGCAGCAGCCTTCAAATTGTGATTGGTCTGGATTCTCTAATGGCAAAATATATTAGGATTCTGGATCCAAAATACTTTTGTAAATAAAGTCTCTTGTGCCTATTACGCATTCCTTTTCTTCACTTCTGTGTATCTGTTTTACATGTTCTGTATGTTTAAAATAAAGATGATTATTTCAAAGTAGGTTACAGAGTGCTCACTGAGTGCCACTCAGTATGAACACGGTCTTCAGAAAACTGCATCATAAACTAACAAGCCTGACCCTTTTCTTTCCATTCATCCCTTTTCCTCTGAACTGGATTTCAGGCAGTTTTCTGGAAACTTGGAAATAATAGGCTTTTTTGGCAGAAATATTCTAAATAATCTGGTCAACAAATCATTATAGCTGAAATTTGCAAAATATTGCAGGGTGAAGGAAGACATCTGTCCTTGAAGAGTTTTTTCAGCCCGAGTGGTTTATGCTAACAGAAGTCAATGGCATAGTCAATCAAGTCACTGACATATTCATACCAGCTTAAAATAAAGTTTTCTGGGAAATTTCAGACAATTTTAATCATAGACTTTCCTTCAGCTCCTTGTCATAGTTATGAGTGCTACTAGATATGCACAGAGTTTTAATCTCTGTGGTCTCAAAACATCATATTTTACAAACTGTTTTATAAAAGGAAAATTAATATGCTTCACTACATTCAACAATCCATTGAAGTATATAAAATAAAAAATTTTTTTCTCTTTTGTTTTGGTATTACATGCATTTTTTTAACAATGTTGTCATTGTTACTCAAATTCCAAGGTCAGACTTTTTTGACACTAGTTAGCCTGTGGAGGTAAGTGATATTTTAAGTATAATTCTGTCCATCAATTTTTCGGAGTGCCAGTATCTTGACATGAATTGCTGTGCATTTATCAGCTGGGATATGGATAGTCCCATTAAGTTATCACAGCATTAGACTGTTCAGGAAGCTTTCCCCATCAGTTAAAATTCTTGAATGAATTTATTTATTAAAAGCATTACATGTGATGATAATTCTTAGCTAAGGTACTTGTGTATTGTGTGAAGTAAACTATGTCTCAGGTTTTGTGGCCTTTATTAGCCATTATGCATCTATACCTGTTTCTCCTATGCCTTTACTGCCTGTGCAATGTGTCGGGAAGCAAGATGTCAGACATGGTACGCTACTGCCAAATGCTCAAGTGATAGATATTTACCAACAGAAATTCTGGCCTAGTGACCTCCTACATTGAACTATTGATTCAGAGCAAATAATTGGGTTTCAAGAACTTTTCAATTGGTTCTGAGCAATTTTTTAGAGGGCAGAGGCAGTGGCAGAGTAATGACATCTGGGGACAGTATAACTGTGGCTCCTTTCCTCTGACATGTATTTTCCTCACTGAAGCTGGTGAATGGTTACCATCACTGGGGCAATTCATAGTCATTCAGCACTTTATTTAATGCACTAGGTGACTGCTGCAGTCGAAGTTTTGCGATCTTGATGG
Organism: Struthidea cinerea; assembly: GCA_013397865.1. Lineage (NCBI taxonomy): Eukaryota > Metazoa > Chordata > Aves > Passeriformes > Corcoracidae > Struthidea > Struthidea cinerea. The sequence continues at coordinate 254,259 of VZTI01001187.1, read as the reverse complement.
ATAACCCTTTTTGTTCACATTTAAGTTTTGATTAAATTTTTCATCAAAGATTCAATTTTTGTTTAACCAGTTCACCTTTTGCCCCAGTGATTTCCCCTGGCTAGCTCTACTCTTGACAGATCGGGTAGACTTGTTTTATTGCTACTATTGAGGGATATTTTAGGACTTACGGTGGAAGTCTTGGCTAAAAATCAGCACTGAAGTAATTGGGTTGTGATGAGTTGCAGCCTTGTGCTTCTCCACACTGAGGTAAGATATTGGGCTTATGTGTTAGATACGTCCCAACTCTAAACACTGGACATCTTTCCACTGAGATTATAACCTTAATAACATAAAATATTAGTGAAAACATATGAAAACAGTGTTCCTGTCCCATGGCTTATATTCAGCTAAGTATTTTTCCATTGTTTTTCGGTCAATCATTGAGAGTTTTCAGTAGAATAAAAACACTGCTACTAGAAATGTATGTCTAGCATAATATTCACTAAAAGGACAAATTTTTAACCTACTGTACTAATTTACATCATTTATGGTTTGTAAAAAATCAAAGGAATATTAATTAAAAAAATATAAAAATTGCACCACTGTATGATTCTAAATCAAACAAAACACTGTTTCTTAAAATGTAAAAAAGCTATTGTCCCAGAAACCTGAAACAGATTTGCAGTCACTTTACATTAATGACCAGGCTGCCTTTTCCCTTCAACAGAATCACACATATGCCCCCTACAAGGCTTGTGGCTTGGTGTCTTTAAGCAAAATTTTCATTTCTCATTCATAACACAACTAATCAGTGTGATTTTTAAAGACACATGGGCCAAAACAGTTAAACATTTTTTCAGAATAGGTTAGTAAAATGGATGCAGTCTATCAATAAGAGAAAAATAAACTGATTCCTAGTTAAAGCGTACGGTATTTACAGAACACCTGGCTTCCTTTCAGACAGCAAGCCACTGTTGAACTCCCCTCACTGTCGGTGATCCACCACCTTTCTTTCTGTCACATAAATTACTGGTTTTCCATTTAAAAAATCACTGTAGAAAATCTCTTCACTCTCGACCTTCAGTATCCAAAACCAGTGTCCTGTTATTAAAGAGATACACTAACCTCACCTCCCACAGTTAATAGCTAAACAATACATTTTTATTTTTTGGTACTGGTAGTGGGGAAGGTCGTCACGGATTTCATAAGCTAATTAAAGCTCATAAGTACATCTTTCACATAGCTTCCTTTCAAAAGTGATCTAAACATTGTTCCTTGCTGCTAAACCTGTGGGATTTTTCTACTGGAATGGCAGATGAGGTATGTTATCAATCACAGAAGGCTCTATTAATTTTATCACAACTCCAATGGCTGTTGACATTAAATGGCACAAATTTGGCCATTGTGGTCCCTGAGGTAGTGCATCTTTGCATCCCTTCAAATGCTAATTATATTTTTGACCTTAAAAAAAGGACTGTTTTTATCCCCAGCAAGCCCCCTTTCCTCCTTCCTGATAGCAGAAGCATTTTCACAGGGCCATTTCTCTGCCTACACTGTTTGGCTAGTGGGATTTTTCTTTTTTTTCTTTTTTCTTTTATTTTTTATTTAATATAAAAGAAAAGCATCTTTATAAGATTTCAATAGCTATATAGGGGAAGGGTTGCTACACAGTAGTGCTGACGTTAGCTTTCATTGAGATGAAGAGAACGCTTGATGATGAAGACATTTCAAGGACACCACTGGTATGGAATAGCTTTCTCTCTGGGTCAGTCAGTGTTTCAGATTGCTTAATTACTGCAAATTCACGCAGGTAACTGTGATGAACACATGGAAAGCCATTAGGAGGTCTTATTTATTGTTTAACTTTGGAGAGAAAAAAAGACAATTGTTGAAATGGGGAAAGAGTTCTGCTCAAGTTTTTTCATAGGATATCACTACCTGTCTGTCACCAGGAACTGTCTAAACCAGTTTTTGTCATCGCCATATTAATATTAGGCATATCATTATTTTTAAAAAAATGGCTGTGCCAAGGTAATCTGAATTAAAACAGCAGTTTTGTGTCTTTTTGCATAAAATAGAATATTTTGTACTCTATTTATTTGGATTTACTTATAGTTCTCCTTACAATACCTTTTTTAAATGTTAGTCCCTCCTCTGTGTCTTTGCATTTAACTAGAAATTAAAGCACTTTTATCATTAAAAAAAAAGCGACCCCACACAAGCAGAATGCAGTACATTCTTTACTATTTAAGATGACAGGTGTTTATTGCACCCAAACATAGCTTCATGTTCTCAAAAAAAAGTGTGAATATATGGGATTTTTTGTGCCAAATTTTCCCTCAGTCTTTAAACTGAAATTTAATTGAAGTCAGGGATCTAAGGGCAGAATTCAGCCCTTTCATATAAGGGCAGTGGGTGATGAGTGCGAGAGAGAGGAAAAAAAAAACCCTAATATATATGAGCATGATGAAGATCAGAAGGTATTGATTCACATACTGCCTTTATTATAAAATTAGTATCAGAATCCAGATTGGCCATTCCCCCTCAGTTTCCCTAAAAGAGGCACCTCTAGTTAGACAAGAGGATCTCAGTTTCACTGACTATGGGCTTCTAAGGACTCTGAGGGTATAAAGCGAAAAGGACAATTTCACTCTCTTTTGTGAAAAGTCATGAAACTACACAGAGAAAATAATGGCTTGTGTTCAGATATTTATAAAAGATGTTCCATTTCTAAAGACAAAACCATGTTTAGGATGTTTTCTAGCCCATGCTATGGAGATGACTGGGTCAGATGACCATGATCCTGCCTTTTGAGCATATGTAGATGGATTAATGATTGCTGGTCCAGAAACTGGGTGTCAAGTAGCAGGAAAGCAATAATGTGTTCCCACAGAAAGGCAACTGTAGCAATCATCATAGAAGTTAAATCCTGGTCTTACAAGGGTTAGGACATAGCGCATCCATGTAGAACACTCTCATGTTGAAAAGTATACTCTCATCAAAAGCTGCTGTAGCAAGTAGTTGTGACTACAGTGTTACTCCTTTCACAGTGATGCACTGTGAGTTTGCAACAATATTTGACAAGAACTTACCATATATACATATATATATATATATATGTATAAAACAACGGATTCCACAATTAAAAAAAAGAATCAAACACCAAACCCAAACCTATATATTTTTATCCAGGCTGTACTTTAAATATTTGTTAGAAAACTTTAAAATAGACAAAAAACTTAAAGGATTTCATTTTGGAGTATACACCAACACTTGAGATAGAGTTTGCGCCAGTAATTTCCAAGACTTCAAAAGATAGCAGAGACAAATTCATACAGTGTGTAAAGCACTAGGATGGTGTTTCAAGAGACTTGACTTTCAGTCCTTTGTTAGCTTACTCTACTCAGAGGCATTTAAACCAACTCTTTACTTGCCTTAGGTTTTCTCATCCATATACTACGATAATGATGCTTGACTTTTCTCCTAAAGCAATCAGAGATCCTGGAAGGTGAAGAAATTTGTATGGACAGTACACATTATTCTAGATATGCATCCATGTGACCCATGACAACTTTGGCCCCTAAACTTCCATTTATAAGGATCTTTTTCCAAAATGTACAACCATTATTTTGCTACTCTGATTGTTGTAATATGATGAGGAAAAAAAATGTACCTTACAGAACAGAAAGTCCAACATGAAATAACGGTGAAACAAAATTCAGCTGTAATTGCATGGTAAGAGTCAAAATGCATTTTTTTTCCCTGGGAAATTGTTTTGTGTCTCTCTTAAGCATGTAGAATATCAGCAGCCTAAGAAGCTTCTTACTGTATCCTATTTATGGAGACTTATAACATCAGCAGCAGTCAGTCAGCAAGGCTGATAGGGCGCAGTAAGCTTACGTCTTTCAAACTGACCACACCTGTCTGTATTTTGGCACTACTTAAAGCTTGTTTTTCAGGTTGTGTACTCCAGCACTTTCCTTGGAACAAAAATATTTATTCAATGTACTCTGCAGATGCCTTGAATTCTTTACGATCCCCTTTTACAGGTATATTTTTGCCTGTGAAACACTAAATAATCTTGTTCTACTTATTCTTGCCCAAGGATTCCAATACAGATTAGTCCATACCAAGAACTAATTGCTTGCCAAATTTCATTAATTTGATCTTAAACAAACAGCTGAATTATACAAAGGAAAACAACCATTCAAAACAGATACACTTCTATTATTCCTATACTCATATAATTAAAAAAAAAAAAGGAGAAAACAACAAAACCAATTTATTTTTCTTTAAATTGTCAACTTCTAGCCCCAAGCACATTTTTTATTACTAGTGCACAATCCTATAAAAATAGAGCTTTATAAATGAAAACATTGACAGACCCTTAGCGATAGTGGCACTACAGGGAATAGCTATAAACAACATTTTTATTCCTCAAGCATACCTTACCCTTGAAAGTTTACACTAATTACCTGTAGTTTTGTTAATGTTTTAAGCTGCCCTTCATCTCTCCCATCCAGACATACCACTCAGCTTCCTCAACAGATATATTCAACAGCTTCTGTTCACACCTGACATCAATTTCCTTTGATGTTCACAGTCTAAATGAGAATGCTACAGCAAGCTGTATTTGTGAAGTATACAGGATGCCTTTAAAATGATGGCAGGTATTTTTCTCATTAAAGCAGCCATAACAGATAGTTAGATATGATGCTGTCCCTCACCTTCCTGCTAATTAATGACTATGATTGCAACCCAAATAAGATCAGGCAATTAAATGTGATAACATTTCAGAAGTGAAGAAAACGTACAACAATCTTGGAATAGCTTCCTGTAGATAAATAAAGTTGATCTTAGCAAAATTAACATATAAATGTACCATTCTATCAAAAAATTACACAAACTAAAGAATGTGGTAATTTTACTTTTAATTGAAACATGCACTGCAGTGGAGATTGAAAGTATAAGCAAGTCCCGTATCTGTTTTGTCATTTCTATTAGCAATAGAATAGTTTGAATTCTTCAAAGGAAGGTTTGTGAAAGCGTGTCTTTACCACTAAAATATAACCTGGAAAGATTTCTGCATGAAGATGAAGCACCTTTCTAGGTTCTATGTTCTGCACCTGGGCATGCTCCAGCAAACACCCAAGTGCTCCCTGTCCCAATGCCTGTAATGGCCGTGACTGGATGCTCAGACTTTATAAATGCACAGAAATTCTTAGCAGAGACACCATTACTATTAAAATTTGCCATCATCAAGTTTCAGAAATGATGCCTGTGGTAGTGACAGGGGAAAGTTGTGAATCTTGGAACTACAGAATCCTGACAGACTGAAGCACAGAACTCAGCATTAATCCATATTTCCTCAGACTCCAAAGGATTTCTGTACCAGGGCTAATGATTGATTTATTGATTTTGAAAGCTCAGGCGTTTAAGTTAGACTTACAACACAGTTATCAATTCTGTATCTATGAGCCAGTTTTAGTATAAAAGGGGTTCTAACAATAGACTTATAGGAAAAAAAATTATCTGTCCTTTTCCTCCTCCACTGGTGAGGTATCTTTATGAGTGCCAAGTGCTGGGCAGAATGTGGGAGTTACCACGCCTTCTTCTTTTTAGATTATCTGGAGAGCCATGGATCAGATAAAAAATTAAATACTAAGAAGAGGAAGAGTCCCATTAGAAAGGAAAAGTTTTGAGGACTCTGTTAAATATATTCTTCAAGAAACCCTGGGCAAGTGTTGAAACTGTCACATATTGATTTTGTCCTCTTCTGGCCTTTAGTCTTTAGTTTCGAGTATATGGAGTTCAACAACATCCATCATCTCCTCTCTAAAAGGCTCTTCCTACTGCTAAGCTTGTTCTCCAGCAATGAACACCCTTCTTCAGAAGAATCTTCTGACTGGCCCACACCATATCTACAGCTCCTCCACACTCACAGGGTGATCCTAAATGACAGCTATGACAACTCGGCCAGTGGACAGGCACGTATGTGCTCTGTCACTAAACTATGACTCTGAGAGCAGCAAACTGTGATGGATGACTCTAAGTGAGAGATTAATATATTCAGCAAAATCCTTTGCTAGACATAGGGAATACTTATGGGGAGAGCTCGATACTGTAATGTCATAGGGAAAGACAATGTCCCAGGATATCCAGGCCAAGACCACCAAATATATGTGTCTGTATCTTCAGATCTATGACTATAGACTAGGACAACTGCTGGCCAAAGCCCAGCAGAGGTATTCAAGTGAGGAAATAATTTTTTCCTTTCTGATATGTAGATTTACTTAAGGTGCAAGGTAAATAGGTAAATGGAATGGGTGAATGAAACCCTCTCCTCTCCTGAGTGGGATTATATGCAGGCAGTCAGAATTTTGGAGCCAAGAAGAAATATCTAGAGCTGTGTCAAAACTTCCCAGATATGGAGAGGGATGAGCTCTAGAAGTAGTGTTCTTTGCTGTTATTGCAGCACTGAAGCCTTTGGTCTACATCTTTGTTCCAGTTCCCCACTAAACCTGAAGGTCAGGATCAACGTGTTAATACAGGATTTTCATGAAATATTAATTTTCCTGCTAACTTCACATGCAGTAGTTTAATATTCTGTGTACAGTTTGGCTTAAGCAGTGGCTGGGGACTGAAAAAGCAGTTTCCCTACTCTCTCTTGTTGGGGTCACTGAGCTGGCTGGTGGGCCAGAGAGCCCCAAAATAGCAAGGGCCTGCTGGTGGAAAAACTCAGATACTTGAGATATCATTATTAGCTTGGCAAAGTGAAGGAAAAGCCTCTCCCACAATTCCTTGCGGATGAAACATAACCTTACACACCCTGGTTAAAGAAAACTACCTCTCCCAGCAGCCTGTGTGGCTGCTTCCTTGCCCTGATCCCCTGCTCCGCCCCTTCCCTCTGCTCATTGCTTCCCTTCCCTGGCCCCGCCTCTGCACCGCCCCTGCGCCCTCAGGTCACTGCCCTGTAACCCCGTGTGAAGGTGGTCACGGCCATGCGTTGGCCGCTTTGCCTGGCTGTTGCGGTGAGCCATGGCCAGAGCCGTGGTCAGCAGGACCACGCAGACCAACAGGTCCAGCGGTTTGATGCCTCCACAGCACAAGGACAGTGAGCACACAAAAGGCTGTGTGGAGCACGCTGACCATTGGCTGCTGTCACCCCTCCTCATTATAGCTCATATTTGGTTATTTCTCTGGAAAGTTCTGTGTTCCTCGGTTGGTAATTGGCCCATGTTAATCCTCTACCCCCCACATCTTCTGCCATTTGCCCTAATCCCTTCTCCTCCCTTTTGTAAGACCCCATAACTTGTATTTTATTGGTTGCTGTATGTTCTCCATGCCTATTATGTGGGGTATAAAACCCTGCACCCACCTAATTTTATCGGCTCTCCTCGTGGCTTCTCCCTGGAATAAACCCTTCCCTGTCCCACTGTGGCAGCCGATGAACATACCTTTATGTTACAGCGACCACAACACTTTTCTTAGGGTGCATGGTTCTGTAAAACTAATCTATTCCAGTTTGAATTCCCCGGTTGGCTGCTGGCCTTGGCCTCTCGTCACTCCCCCGGGGCTCTCCCATTGGTCCCCACTCCCTGATCCCGCCTTTTCCCTGGCCCCGGGAAAAACCCCAAATTAGCCACTGTTCTCTTATTTGCTCCTGCGACCCTCGACAGTGAAAATGCAATAAACTCTCCTGTCGAAATGCAAGCAAATACCCTTCCTGACTCTTTGCTACTGACTTAATACTGAATGAACCTGCTCAGGCTTCTGTGGGAGCATGCGGGACCCCACTGAGCCAGGAAGGAACGGTATTATCCCACGAGGAAGTCCCTCAGCCTTTTCCTTGCTCCTTCGCGCACCTTGCCATCAGGAGGCAAGGCGAACCCGAGCTGGTGCTTCGCCTGCCCTCCAGCACCGCGGTCGGCCTCCGTCCCCCCGACCTGGGGCAGGTAGAACATTGCCCTGTGCTGAAATACCGTGCTAGCCAGCTCAGCACCGCGGCACCTGGCTACCTCTGCGGAGGCCATAAGTAAACCTTGACTGTGGAACATGGCCACGCGGAGAGCCCTCCTTGGCTCCTTATCTCTGGTAATATTGAGCTGTCTGGCTGGATGTGCGGGTGTGTGTCACCAGCGCTTAAACAGCTGTGCAGGGCAGAAAGGAGAAGCTTGCTAGTGGCTATACTGCCATACCGGAATGGTCTCTCGCCTGAGACGATTTTGGGGAACACAGCAGCTATCTCTCTGTCGCCCTAATAACCCCCACACTCCACACTCTCTCACCTCGAATGTGAAGAAAAATGTAACTGTGTGGCATTTTTTTCGTTTACGCATTCATGATCAAAGGTAAGAATGTTTTTGTGAACTATCTATATATTACTTTGTCGCATTCTTCAAGTTGTTGTTTTTGGTTTTTTTTCCAAAGGAAAAACTTATAAAAGTACACTAACATTCAGTTTAGTTTTAGTTAACTACTTTCTCCCTCTCCCCTTGGTCCAACAATGGTGAAAAAGTAAGCATTCAAAAGATGAGATCGAATTACACGACCATGGACTTTGTGAGCACTTTTAGGATGTAAGGCATAAGTGACATCATAAGTCAAAGCTGTGTTGCCATAGACCCTGTAGCTATGACCAGTGATGAAAGAATTTTCAGGGCAATACAGAGATGTCTAGAGTCTGTGGGAACTGTTTAAATCTTTGAAATCAAAAGGTCATCCTAAATCTAAAATGCTAAGCTCAAAAATAATTTTGTCAAAATAAGAGGTAGAAGATCCTTAAGGTGGCTCATGGGGGCTATAATGCAGTTAGCATTTTTACTCTGAAACAAGCATCATTGTAAAAACATATTCAAGATTGAAAACTAGCAGATTTTTATTTTTCTTTCTCCTTTCTGGTCAATACAGATCCATGCCTTTCCGTTTAGCTAATGCAGCTAAAATTATCATCCAGTCCCTCCTCCTAACATTATGTTATTCTGGAAGCACTGCAAACCTTTTTTCTAATCTGGAAATATGATATCTCTATTTCAGACATAGAAGATCAGGGTTCTGGATATCACGTTTGACCCTAATATCACCCTTTCCAGTAATGAACATTTTCCTATGTCATCACTTAAAAACTATCTTCAATTTAAAGTCCTTCCAGTTTTATCTCCCTCACTTTACCTCTGTCTTTTTAAACTCAGGACTTTTTGTGGAGAGTGTCATCAGCCATTAGTACCCTTCAATACAGTATTAATTCAAGCATTTTTATACTTTCCCCCAACACTTTTATACTTTCCCCATTCCATCCATAACCCACAGGACAAGCTTGTCTTAGCAGTATATATCCCCACAAAATTCATCTGCTTTCTGCGTGAGATTCCCCAAACAAAGAGAAATGATCAGTATACCCCTAAACTGTGCATACTTATGATGCTAATCAAAACACATTCATTGCTAACCCGCATTCATTTTGTTCATTGGTCACGTTCACAAACTTGTCTCCAACAGCCTGTAAACTTCAAGGATCTGTAGCAAGAAGCAGAGCTGACCAATGTTTAAGGTATCACTGTTTCATAACTTTTAATCCTCCAAATTGACAGTTGAGTAGGATTTACTTTAGATATTATTACAGAACTTAATCTATGTGATCCTCTGAGGTAAAACTTACCAAAGTTCAGAACAAAACCAGCACTGTAAAGACAGACTTCTGGATATAACAGTTATGATTGAACAGTGAGAAAGGAAGAAAGTCATACTCACTAAGTACAACAGTACCAGCTCCACTATGTCGTAGAAGTTTAATCTAAAGCATTTTAAGGTTTAACAGAGCAATAGAAACTTTTTTGCTCCTGACATAAATGTGGTGATATCAACTGAAAACCAAAAAACTCTGCTATATGTTGAAAAGAAAATTCTACAGCAGTGGTCACAAACTGGTGTACATGTGTGGAATACTTTAGTATTGTTTTTATGAATAGTATAGGTGTACAGTATTGATGCAACTTTGAGTATCATTTAATTCTGATCTTACTCAATTGAAAGAGCAACTTGGAGCAATGATGAGATCAGTGAAAATACACTTGTATAAAATTTACATTAGGTGACAATCAAATCCAAGAAGACTGACCACTGGAATTTAAAGAAAGAGGTACCTCAAGTTTTTACAGTTTTATTTCTGAATTGAGTCACTTAACTTCTGAGACTCTTTCTTGAGGTTTCCAGAATAAATTTAAGTAACTGAGAACAAAATATTTTAATACCACAATTTCTCAGCCTCAAGACAAGTTGTTTCTTTTAATATTGAACACTTGATTAGTTGTTTTTAGACAACCTTTTCTCTTCAGCCTGGATTTGTCAGCTAAGTAGCAAATTAACCACAGGCATGACCCTAATGAATTCACCATATTTATGCACGTTGTTTAGTTCTAGAATGCTTAGTTCTGTATTTCATGAGGAAATGCAGCTGAATTCACATTATTCTCTTGCCTGTCAATTTTATATAAAATCTCTAAGCTTTCTCACCGTATTTTTGCAAAACACAGGTGATCTTTCTGATGGTTTTATAACTATTATTTTTCCTACTCAGAAAAGGAAAGCTGCTGGTAACTACCCAGTTTTGGACCCCCATAATGTTTTTGTTATATCTGTTTTAAGTACTGTTAATGCTATTTCATAGGCAGATCAGAGCTGAGCTGGATAAAACTGAGACTTAAATTTTTTATGCTGATAAGCATCCAAACCAGGGTTTATGCTGATAAGCATCCAAACCAGGGTGTTTTACCAAAGAATTACTTTAAAATCATGTTGTCTCAACCTACCCAGGCCCAGGGACAAGACTATTTAGCAACTAACATGCTGTGGGGAATATTCTGGTTTTCTCTAGGCAGGCCTCAGGTTTAACTGTTTAATTGCCTGTGACTGCTGCATATAATGTAAGAGGATTTTGCAGCCAGCCTGATTTCCCAAAGCCATTACTTTAAAGGAGTTACAAACTGGCATTTGAACATGACTGAGTTATAGTCATGCCAGCCAAATCAGAAACACAGCAAGACTAGTCTCTTGTAGTATGTCAGTTTTCCATTGAAGAGATTTATCTGCTCTACTAAGGAGTCAGACAACCATGAAAAAAGCAAACTTGAGAAAGTTAATAAAACTTTTTTAAAATCTCAGAAGGGGTTTCAGTCAACATCAATGTTAAAGAAGGTTTATGTTACAGCTTGTTTTATTCATCTTGACCTTACCCATAAAAATCTTGGTGATGGCCCAGACTAAGATATATTTATGTGTCTTCTGGGGCTGAAAGCATATGCACAGGGAATTATTAGAAATTTTCTGAAACATAGGGCTAGTGTAAGCACAATAAACCCATCCCAGGAAAGGACATATAACTGGATCTGATAGTCTTCTTGTCCCGTGTAAAGTTTGTATAACTTGGAGAGAGATCTGCTAAATTCTCTGACATAATCAAGCACCAAAACAGCCACTTTGAGAGACTGTACTTTTTCATTTCAATTGGTTCGGGAGTGCTTGGTTGAAAATTTTCCCCCAAAGAGTTCTGATTAACACTGCAGTAAACTGATATTTATACAGAGCTCTTTGTTATTGTACTATCACTATCAGGCTAAACAAAATCAAATAACTAATGCCTGCCTTAGATATAGCCAGTGCATGTTAGTATTCAGAAATATTCTCTTCAGTATCTTTTCTTCTTTAGTGAGTCTTGAAGTCCAGTTCCCCAAATAAACTCTTCTGGGCACAGTAGCTTTTCTTTCCTGAGTTAAAAAAGAATCCCTTCTGCTTCTATGACAAACATGGATAAGAATACTACAATAAAGAGTATACAAGGGGTCTTCTGTTCTACCATGTTTTTTTGTAGTTTAGGGCAGTACAGCTCATATAGATGCATAGACCTTGCCACAAGATATCTCGAGGAATGCACATTGTGGTTCCTCCTCTCCTGTGTTTGTCCATTCGCCTGTTGTATTGTCAACAAGGTATTTTGCCCATCACATATGTCCTGTCCATATCCCGTTGTATGACCAGGTCATGCTGTCCTCTGAACACAAAGAAAGGGTCCTCTGCAAGTCACCAAATGTGGTGGCCGGTGAACATACATTGTGTTAGGGTGACCAGAAAGGCTTCGCCCAGGATGCATTTTTCTGTTATGTTAATCGATCCAAGTTTGAATTCCCTGGTTGGCTGTCAGCCTCTACCCCCACCTTGTCTCTCCCCCAGAGCTCCCCCATTGGTCCCTGTTCCCTAGTCCCACCTTTTCCCTGCCCCAGATAAAACTGTGACCTTTGGGATCATGTTCGTGTTTGCCCCTGCACCTTTTGACAATGTAGAAGCAATAAATGCTCCTGCTGGCATGCACACAAAAACCCTTCTCGACTCTTTGCCACTGACTATGATACTGAACCCACCCGTGCGTCTGTGGGGGCATGTGGGACCCCACAAAGCCAGGGCTGGGACAGCATTAATCAAATATGTCCTTTTTACATGAGCTGCAACAAAGTTCAAAAAGCCTCAGGGTGTTGTTCTGCTCCGTGATGTCTCCACATCTCCTTTCTGATGATGGCGCCTACAGGGGAGAAGGCAGCATGAAAGGGAGCTGCCAAATAATCCAGGTGACCACAGGTGCGTTGGATGAATTGAACTAGGGACTCAGTTGGGCCCTGGCCTTCTCAGGCATTAGATGTGGGAATAATTTCTTTCCTGACAGTGTATTGTTTAAGAATGAAAAGTTTTATTTTATCTTCCTAAAACACTCTTTATTTTTTGGTGCTGTTTACAGTATTTTGCCTGAATCAGCTCTGGACCTTGAGCCTGACAAGATTTTAGTCCCATTCCTGGGTTCTTCTAATATTTCACTGAGTCCTCAATGTAAGCTATATTTTGAAAACAGTCTCTTGGGCTTATGAAATGGCCATGTCAGCAGACATCAAAGTAATACAAAGATTAATATTTTATCATTATTTTTCTTTTAGAAAGGAGGGGACTAAGGCATGAAAAGAGGCAGAAATATGGCTATGGTCAACCATCATGGTATCTGAAAAGCTAGAAAGAGGGCCTGGATCACCCAGTCTGGTTCTTTCCCCCTAGAGAAGGATATTTTTAAAGAGTTATATAATAGTCACAAAATCTCCTTTATGGTTATTTATTGTCTCGAATGACATATCTCCTTTTTAAAGAGATATCTCCTTTTTAAAAAAAAACCTGTTAAAGACCACCGTCAGCAAAAATGCTATCTTACCCTTATGTAGTGCAACAAAGAGTTTTAGAAAATAGAGATGAGACTGAGAGTTGATTATCTGATTAATTTTGCCAAGCACATATCGAGCATAAAAAAGTATTCTATGCCTCAAGCAGTGTAGTACAAATGTCCCAATTAGATGCATGACTGATTTTGATTTGGCTCATTATTTATGCAGAACATTGGCTACTGGCTTATTGTCTTACTAAGTTCTGCAATATGACCCTTAATAGTGATTGTGTCTAATACTAGGAACACAAGTTCATTTTTCTAAAGGCTGCATATATAATTATTATTCGGACTATTATTGTTAACATTATTAAAATAAAAATAATATGTATTATAATAATCTGTTATCTCTTTCTCCCCTGATAGTGACAGAGATCTGAGATAGAACAGAAATAATTCCAAAATCTTGAAAATAATTGCATATGAGTAGTAACATTTCTTTTATCAAACTTTATCTGCCCAGGAGTTAGACCTGGAAGACTATACCTAAAATGTCCCTTATAGTCAGTGGTGGGAAAGATGCACTTCTGAAAAGTAACTCATTTATCAGGAAATAGAGTCCACATCAGAAAATTTATTTCCTGGAAGCAATCACTTTGTTCTATTGATGATAGTGGCCCAGACTGGGATGCTCAGATTTTGACTGCCTTCATTCAAACATTTGAAATCTGTCCCAAGAGACTCCATGAAACTTTGAGCTCTCATGTTTAAAGAAAATCTTTCAAAGACAACTTTTAGAGTGCTTTCATGAAGTAGTAGACAAAGGTTGTCTCTAGAAGAAAATGCTTTCAAAATCTTTTAAGTGGAGCTACATATCTACTGAAAACTGTTTTTTCTCTTTGCTCCCTGCTTTACTCTGCAGTTTTTCTTTGGATAATCAGTTTCTCTCGGTACCATTTTCTGCTGCTATATGGTCATGTTCAGTGCAAGCCTTTGAAACCTCTTCAGGATAATGCATAAACCAGTTCCTGCTGATTTCCACTTGTCAGTTTCAGAAATGTAGAGCACCAAATATTCATCACTAATAAAGAGCCATAGGACATGCAAGGAGATAGAATTGTGAGGCTTCTTCAGCGAAAGCAAGGGAATTTTTAAAAGAAATTAGATGGGTAATTAACTCCCTGTCTCATTAAGAACACATATGGTTAGCCACCTGAGATGCTGGAATTTTAAAAGCTAGTGCTGAAGCAGAAGAAAACCTCAGGATAAAGTCCAATGTAGTTAATGGGACTGTGGAACAACCAGATGGAGTTCACAACTCTTTTCAATCACGTTTTTCTAATACACTAGTAAATGAACTCTCTATTGAGAATGTATTTGAAACACCATAGTTTAAGATAGCATGGAAGAACAGTCTAGGAGGGCAAATTTTCAGTGTTTGTATTAAGACCACAGATTGAACTTCAGCCAACTACAGTTCCAATTTTGCACACAAACCTTTTAGAAGTTACTCTTCTCGACCTAGGCAGCAAGTATTGTTCAGCAAATGGATCTGATGTGTGGTTTAGAATAATGAACGCATTTAAGAAAATTATGAACTGTTGAGAAGCAGTTCATGAGTGTAGAAACATGATCCATCACAGTGGATTTTTTTCTCTCATTTAGGTAAAAGTCATTTCAATAATAAGGAACGCTAATAAAAAGGAAGAAACATTTCTACATTAGGAGGCCCAGACAACGTTTATGTCCCATTAGCTTCAGTAAGTATTGTGTTCACTTGGGTCTTATTAGTATTTCGGCACATAGTTCTGAAAAAATACTTTGAAACATTAAGAAGTCATCAAAATTAAGGAAATTCATAATAAATGTGCTAGACATGTATAGCAACATAAGCAGAAGAGCTCATAAATGCTAGCGTCCCCATCTCAAGCTTTGGACTCCCATGCATTTATTATGTGAAAATTTCCCTAGATTTTCCCTAGTGTGGAGATTCCTGGTAGTACATGCTGGCATGATCTCTCTGGTACCTAATTAAGATTTATCTTGAGATTCAAAATTTTTCTCAGTAAGGATGTTAAATAAAGGGAATTCACTTCTACCCAGCTGTTAAATTTGCTTAAAATTGGCCAGCAGTTACAAAAAGTAGTGAGATAGCTGCATACATGCACAGGGAGGTTTAAGTAATACTGTGTAATTCTCACTTCTTTATGAGCCAGGGTAAAGGTGGTTATCTGATCCTAAGAATTAATTTATTTTAAAAATTGAACTAGTGCCCATCCTTAGAAATAAATGCAAAAAGCCTCCAAACTTTTAGATCTCTGGAGCTACCACAAAATTATCTTCATACTTTGTGTGGGGAATCTGGTACTCACAAAAGAATGTTAAGAAAACCCTTAACTTTCATTTGCAGTCCATCAGTCATCTCATATTAAGGAAAGATCTTTAATACATTCTATTCTGCACCTTTCCATTACTCATCCCCATCCATAATGTAAAAATATCTTTTTAGAATCAAGCTATGATGAATATTGCTCTTCCCAGGAATAATTCTAAAGCAGCAGGTGCTCATGTTTTGTTAAAAAAAAGTGATAATAGCTCAGGATTCCATATTGTACATGGGTTTTTGACTTACTGAAGGTATCTTCAACCTTTATTCATATAAAATAGTGAAAGATGTGTGACAAACAGCTACTCTCCAGAAAATCAAAAATATCAAGGACTGTTCTGCCATCTCATCAAAGTTTCCTTCTGGAACACTTCTGCTGCCTAGTGCTGCACAGACTGTCCAAAGTGAAAGGATCTTGTTCATTCTTGCCTCCGTAGAAGCCACTAACAAGAATATGGAAAAAATCTCTGTGAAGCAGTTCTGTTTAATACATGTTTCTTCCTGTGAGTATTAAATCAGAATTGTGGTAGATCTCTTTCATAGCATTAGATGTGAAATTATTAAGTAAATTACTTGAAAACCCTCCTTAGGGAAATGGATATTTAATCAGTAAACTCAAATCCAGTAAACTTCAGTGGGACTTCTAGTGCTCCTCGCTTTCATTATCTGGGCTGTACATATCAGAGAAGTACATTTACCCCAGTTTCTTCAATGACTGTTAACTGTAGTGTGACATTTCTTTTTGTCTCCTCACACAGATGAACAATGTACAATGGTATGATGAATATAAAGAAGGTTGAAAATAAAGATTTCTTTTAAAAAAATCTTCCTACTACAATCGGAGCTTTTAAAAGTAGCCTAGCCTCCCAGCTTTGTCAGTTTTCTTTCTCTAATTTCTTTGCGATTCACCAGGAAACATCCAAAAGATTTCTTAGAGAAATAGATGCTCTGACTACCTCTACAGTTTTTTAGTGTTAGATCTCTCTTCTTAGAAGGATAACATTAATAGTGAATAGAAGAATTAATGAGACAACACAGCAACTGAATAGAGCAACAATTGCATAAACTGTATTACTGAGTCCTCTTTTTTTGGTTTGGGTTTCTTTTCCCTCTTTGAAATTTACCTCCTGACGATGTCAAAAACAGGGCTGAGGAATAAGATCCTACATTGCTGATAATATTCTTTAATTGACGTATCTCAACTTTTTGTCAGCTTTATTTCTATTAAAGATTTAAAAAAAGAATGTGTTCTTCAGTCAATATGTTCAGCACAGAACTTTAGTCTGCTCACTGGTTATGTGAACTACTGTGGGATGACAATTTCTCAGGCAATAGTACTGGTTGTAAATGGTCACATAAACCAAAAATTGAAGCATTCAGTTTATTACATATTATATGGGATGAACTGAGTGATATAGTGGATGATGGTGAACTGTGAGACAATTTATTTATCCTTTTTCATTAAAATTTGATATGCAGTCATAACTCACAGAGGGCAGAATGAAGTTTCCTAGCTCACAATAGACCATCCTCCATATCCCATATTTTAAAATAAAGCGGTAGTTACTGCAAACAAAACATTTCATTTAAGAATAAAATTTGGGTGAAAAGATAAATACAGTCATTAATCAATACTAATTATGATTTTGATACCCATATTGGTCATCTTACTCTAAATGCAGCAATTTAACAACACTGAATGACACCTAACACCTATTTATGCTGTTCTATAATTTACCATAGATAAAAATAAACATCCATCTCAGTTTTCCTTACAGAATCTACCTGGAATACCTATCAATAGTATTTTACTCATCCAGTTTAGATGTATGTAAAAAACTCCTCACCATGGCATTGGATGATCTCTCTAGTCATAATTGTAAAAATAGTAACTCTAAAAAATGTCATGATTCCTCTTGCTTGACTCTCCAGTAGAAAAGCTAAAAGTTCTGATATTTTTATCCCTAAATAATATCATCTCAAAAGGGAAAAAAAAACTTAACTGACCCTCAAAGACAGATACAAATGAATGAATAAATGAAGGAAAGAATATTATCATCCAGAATTGCCATCACATTATCAAGCAGGAATTTTTATGTAATCTCTGTCCCAACTAACCACTCCTGGATGGACTCAAATATTTGTCTCACTATTTTTGATAATGATTTTCTATGAAAGAAGAAGTAAAAAAATATTTGCAGCCCGACTCTACAGTCATTAGCCATGACACCTCGCAGAATTATAGCCTTTCCTACAACAGGAATAAGCAGTTGGTTTTACAACGCATATTTTTTTTTAGAGAAAAGAAAAAAAAAAGGTGAAAAGTACTTACATAATAAAAAATATGGCCTTCCATGACCCTTCTCACCCCGAGCAAACAATCTTAACAGGAATTTTTCTACTGGTACACTAATGGTGCACCACTTATCACCACTGCTGGAGACAGAATACTGAGCTAGGTAAGACCTTTGGCATGACCCAGTACAGTTATTCTTCTGAGCAAGTTATGATGGAAAAATTCAAAACCCAAAACAGTACAAAAAAAGGTGAAAAAAGGGGAAGAAACCAGCTGATTTGCACAAAGTCAAATATTTATACAAGCTTGGAGATTTACTATCAAGTTGGTATACTTATAAGCATATGGTAGTCAATGAATGTTTATTAAACAAAAAAAAAATCATTAAAAATTCAAGTAAGAATAAAAATAAAAAAAATCACAGGTCATTCTGAAATAATTTTCTCCCCATATTTCATTTTGAAAGAAATTTTATACGTGCTTTCTTTTTGCAGGGTCTAATTAATATCACTTTCTTTTTCTGTGCAGCAAAAAAGTACAGCTTTCTAACAGAATATACCTTTTTTATGTCTGTGTAACAGTGGTATTTTTCATTAGCAAACAATTCTGACTGAAAAATCCCAAAATGATTCTAATCTGCCTTTATATGTGATGTGGATGCACCCAGATGCACACACACACAGACACATACCCTCAAACAGAGCAGAAACTCTTCTCAGGTGTTTCTTTTAGTCATTAAGGCCACATCTGAAAATATTCTGCAAGTGTAACGGCAAAAATCTATTAGGAGCTAGCTCATTTTTAAATAGCTACCTTAAACATTATTAAAATGAAAAGGAACCAGTTAAGTTACTATTTTGATGACATCCTTAGGAGATGGTCATCAAGAATAAGCCAGCTTCTACCTCCTTTTATTCCTCTTCTATCTGCTTTTTGGATGAAATGTTTCTCCTTATACAGGGAGACCCACACAAAGCTTACTCACTTTGTAAGCCTTACATAAACCTATTTTCAGGCTTAGTAATGAACAGGCTTTTCAGAAGCTTAGTGAACAGGAGTGAAATTCAGCTTTACCAAAAGTAAGATATTGCCTGTAGAACAGAAATATTCATTTGCAGAGCAGCCTACAATCTTTCTGGAAATAATATACAGTTACACTCTGCAAACGAGATGTATTATCATTATGTTGATGAGAAGATCAAATATTTCTTTTTCTTCCATAGTCAAAATATTGTTAATGGATGATTTTCTGCCTGGAAGGACATTTTATTGAAATTATGTGCTGAGCCCACCACTCGTTGACTGAATAAGATGAAAACAAATGAAAAAAAAACCTGTATGAGACTACTTCATGGGGAAAAAAAATAGAATCAGAAATTGGGATGTTCGTTCTTACTGTGCATTATATCTCTTTTGTCTCTCCTTTTAAAGGTTGTCTTGTTGGATCATATGCTCTTCAGAGCAGTGACTTTTTATAGTGATTTCAGTGAGTATTGGCAACAATGGTGTATATTCCTAGTTGTTCCTTAGGCATTGTTACAGTATCAATGAATAAAAACAGCAAGGATGTCTCCACTGAAAAGCTCAACCATACAGGCTGCAATCATCAGAGCTGCCATCGCGTTTCAGTGAGAGTTTGGCAATTTTAGACTCCTTTCCTTTCAGACTTCAATTTTGTTTGTTTGTTTGATATGTTGCTGTTCTATATTTATTTTTCAGCTTTTCTGTCCAGTTATACTAGTTATTTTAAATAAAATTACCACTTAAAAGATTATTTTCTATAATTTTAAATGTACGATACATCAATCATTCTGTCAGTTGAAAGACAGCGCAGTGCTATGCTTAGCTGAAGTGGTAGTCTTGATGATGATAACGAGCTATTAAATTTGCTTATGCAGTGATGGAAAGAAGAGCCTAAGAATTATAATGGAAGGCAACATCCTCACCATACCTACTTTTGGGTATTTCTGCCACTTAGAAAAGAAATATGTAAAAATGGCACAGACACACTAACATTTGCACACTTTTACTTTGAACAGTATAAACCGCCTTCAGACTGATGCTACAGGTTCCTTCCCACTCCCATGCATGCCTCCTAATTCTCTCCTAGTTCCACAGTCACACTATGCCAGTCAGCCCCTCCCAGGTCATTGAGGAAAGCGGTAATGACTCCCAGGCTATTTTTCACTTTCAGTTGCTGTTATGGAGTGTTTGAAAACTTGATGAATATCAGACTGCATTTTAGCATAATACTCAGGAACTGAATGAAACATAGAGATACAGAAGACCAATTGATATGAATGACATATCTCTGCTATCTATTAGAAAGACTGCATACACAATAGATTTTTTGGTTGGAAAAAAGAACAGGATGACTTTACTAGAGCCATTTGCCAGCTGCTCAGTGAATAGGTCAGCGGCATAAGAAAGATAACTTCCTTGTTAAAAGTGTTAGTTGCATTGCTCATTCATCATGCACACTCGTGTTCTGGCTATCTGTAATAGTAGAGGTTGAGGAAACAGCTCATTATGATTTCCTCCAGCTTTCTAGTGAAATCATAATATTGCTTTGATGACATCATAGTCTCCTAAAGTTTCATGGTATGCATTATTACTTCAGTTCAGGATCAAGAAATGCAGGACAACGTAATTTTGATAGAAAATACGAATAGGATACCATAGGATACACATTTGTTAACATCCGTTACATCGTTATATCCCACATACATCTTTTCTTGAATACACGTCTCTAAAACATATTTTATCAAATGCTATATACAGAATCCTACAGAGCATTCCTACCGAGCATGCAAGTACAGAGAAATAACTGCATAAGCCAACTTTCCTGGTTGCTTGGAGAGATGGAAGGGAACAGCTAAACACCCTGCCTGTTCCCTCACAGGAAGAAGTCAAAACAGCTCCTATCAGAAATGTGCCTTCCAAAAAAAGCCACGTGCAGCACAACTTGCGTATCACTGATTTAGTCAGTTCTTCCATCTGCAAAGAGCCCAAAATGCTTTATAAACTTTACAAGAAGAATTTCATCCACCACTGAAGTGCAGCCGCCTATGGAGAAAAACTTGGCAGCTGTTTAACAGAACACATAAATCCTACACAATAGTTTAGAGGAAGAATTTTTAAAGAATAGTGCAGATGGGAATGTAGGGAGGTAGAATATAATTACATAAACGGAATGTGTATATATAGGCAGGAAATGCAGGTTGGCCAAAAGAAGCAAAATTAAAAATTTCTCATATCACAAAACATCTCAGGCATTTTGATATATGTCTCAGAGAAAATTACTTTGGAAATGTTTAAATAATACTATTTTCGTTTGTTCCCGTCTCCCCTGCTTTCTCCACCTCCCCACGCCCCCCCGCCCAGGTCTATTTTAATCACTCTATCCATCTGCACATTAATTGAGAATGAAGTCATATCAATGCTCAGAGACCGCCACTAGCACCACTAATCATGAGGTAAAATAAATCGTCAGTACACAGAAATATTATCCCATTAAATATAAAACATTTACAGCATTTTCAAAGTTGAAAGCCAGGTCTGTAACACTCATCCACATATGTGATTCTTGATTTTCTGTAGTATAAAATTCTCATTTTGCTTCTTCAGGACCATATTTTTAATGGCTTTTTTCACCAAGAAAACATTAATATGCCCAAATGTATACTAATCTATTCAGTAAATTAATTTTGCAGAAATTGTACAGGGAGAGAAAGGGAAATGGAAACAAAACTTTGGATTCTCTTCTTCTATATTAGTTCCTATATGAGCCCCTGTAGGAACTGTGTATGTTAGAAAGCACTAGCACTGTCTCTGTGCTGCTAAGTTAAACTTAAAATCAGAAAAGGTGGGGTTGGAAAGGATCTTTGAAAGTCACCTAGTCCAAATTCCCCTGCAATAAGAAGGGACATTTTCAACTAGATCAGGTTGCTCAGAGCTGCCGCCAACATGACCTTAGAAGTTTCCAGGGTTTGGGGCATCTGTCACTGCTCTGCGCAACCTGTTCCAGTGTTTCACAGCCCTCATTGTAAAATTTTCTTTCTTATATCTAGTTGTAGATGCTGAAAAGCTTTGGTAGAGAAATTTTTCAGCTTTCTGCAGCATTCTGTGAGAACTTTGCAGTTCTCAGAGAAGCTATGAAAAACACTTTAATGGGTTTTTGTAAACTAACTCCTTATCTTGCACCTGGGTTTGTTATGCAAGATTGTTATGGTTCTAGCTTTCTGGTATTTTGGAATAAGTGTCTTAGAGCTTGACCAATCCCCTCAAGGGGTGGATGGCCGAGCACCCAATTGTCTTATGCCATTCAACACACTCTTTGCGAACCATGTTATAAAAAGGATGATTTAATTAATTAACACAGAACTACTTTCTTCCTGAACTTAGATCATGTCATTTCTCGCCATTCTCGGCACTTTACAGCGACATCTAGTTTATCCTCTTTTAGTTTAAAACCGTTACCCTTGTTCTATCCCTACAGGCCTGCTCAAAAGTTTGCCCCATCTTTCTTGTAAGCCCCTTTAAGTACTGGAAGACCCCAGTAAGATCTCTCTGGAGCCTTCTCTCCTCCAGGCTGAACAACTCCAATGGTCTCAGCCTTTCCCTCATATGAACCTTCGTTAGTTTTCCATAGCACCAAGGAGAGGGAATAAAATGTGTGTTTTTATTTTAAACATCTTTGCTGACTTAAGCCTTGCTGAATATTATTCAAATAGAGTACTGGGAAGTGGGGGGATTTCAAGTCATCCATTACCCTGGGGCCAAAAAGGACAAAGTCATTCATAGTATCAGTTAAGGTGCATGGAAATTAGGAAAAACTATTGTCAGTAAAATGTGTTCAACGGACTAAGTAAAATGAATCAAAACCCTAACAGCTAAGAGGACCTGTACAAGGGAAAGATCTAAATAGCAAGAAAAGGAAAAGTTTCCACTTGAGCGTGTTCTTTTCAGTGTCTTTTAAGATGCTTGAGTATACTACTCAATTATTGTCTCCAGTACACTGAAGCAAACTGTCTGTACACAATGATACAAGTAAATACCAAAGTATTTGGAATAAAAATATTTTGATTTTATGTGGTTTTGAGGATTGCCTTTTGTTTATCTGGGGTTTCATATTAGGTATTTTATTAATGTAATGGATGGTAATTATATATATTCTCCTCAAATTGTTCATAAACACCCAATAGCTAGCATTTCCCTGCATGCTAATGATGATGTATGGCTTTTTTTTTTTTTTGGTGATAATTAATTTATATGAAATATAAATATAATATATGAAATATCAAGGCTAGTGACACACAAATGATTCTGCAACTTTTAAGATAGTGGTGCAAATAGTCAAATTAGCTTTCTTAAAAATGCATCTCTTCAAAAAAATCACAGTTTGGTATTTGCTGGCATCTTTTAATAAGCTCTTGAATGCTAATACTAATAAAATAATACTGTGTCTTCTTGGTACATCAGCCAAAGCAATCACATACTTTGCCAAAAAGACAGGTGCTAACAAGTGCTTTGGTTTTCTTTATGAGAGCAGTTACTGCTCAGTGAATACCTGACCTTAAAGTTTTTATTGACAATATAACGATGATACTGGTCGAGGAGATTTGGCTGCACTGCTGTAAGAAAGCAGGGAGACTCCAATTTAAAAACAGTAGTGCAGAGAATAAGATTTCCACTCTTTCAACACTTACTGGTGTTAAACACTAAGCTGCTGTGCTTTCCTCGCCCCTGAGCAGGTACATATGCTCAGACTCACAGGTAGCCAGGAGTCAGCGCACAGCCTCTTTCCAGAAAGGAGGCTTGGGCATGACCTGCATGCAGCTGAGCACCAGGGAAGCTGTGAGCAGCCTGTCATTCTGATTACACGGCCTGTTGAGAACAAGGGATTTAAAACAAATGGAGCCAACATAAGCTGGCAGTTCAAGGAGAAAAGCTTGGTTATTGCCAGAATTTATGGTACAAAAGGAAAGTCTTTGCCAGTATTTTAAAAATTATCATTCCTTGCCAAAAAGTACAATTGCCCCACATCAGAGCTTCTGAACACTATTTCTAGGAAAAGCATTTCTTTACAGATGGACTGGACATTCTATATACTGTATAATTACAGTGGATAACGAAACTGCTACAGCCTTTGTAGAAAATCCACTCTAACAAGCCAACTGAGTAGCTGTTACCTACTCTTCTCCACTCTGACTCACAAAGCCTGAATTCAGACCTGATGCCACTCACAATGCTCTGGTCTTTTCTTAGCACTTGGAAGCTCTTTACTTGACATAGAAAGCAGAAAATTCTCTACAGTGTCACCCACCTATATACTAATCCATGGTGGGAGCCCACTCTTATGGTGTCAAATATGCTTCAGGGGGTCTTTTTAAATTTCTCCTCTGAATTCTTCTGTCATTTCCTCTGGGAATATGCAGAGAAAACTCTGGGAAGAGACACAGAGTGTGTAATGATTGGGAAGAGTTTGAAGAAAGCTTTGACCAGTCCTGCGTGAAAAATAAATGCCAGCAAGGACTGCCTTACTCCTCTCATATAACTACTACCTTGAAGATCATATTCAACTAAAGTTAAAATTATAAGTGGGAGTAAGTACTGTCTGTTTCAATGCATTAAACAAGCCTGCTGTGTCCCTGACACATTCAGTTGCCAGAGTAGGAAATCCCTCTGCTATATATCTGCCCATAGGCTTCAGGCCAGGGGAGGGGTACGAGCAAGCAGGCCATGATGTGGGATATGTCAGAGAAAATTTTATTTAGCTTATATGAGCACAGTCAAATCCACAAATCAGTCATGACTCTACAAATTAAGGTTGAAATCTTGTTCACTTAAGCCAACATCGTTGGGAAAGGTTCTGAGTTTTTGGCTATGAGCTGGGACCATGGGCAATGCAGAACAGGTCACAGCTCCAGGCAAGGCTCCTGGTGCAGCCACCCCTGAAAAAAGCTGGTAGCTAACAGCTGAAAGAGGACAAGGACAAGCTTCCATCCCTCTCCTTGGCCAATGCTGCAGGCAACGCCAGTGCTGCCACCTGCCCGCACCTCCATGCAGGCTCAGCTCCACCTCCATTGAACTCGGACTGTGGGGGCAGCTGAGGAGAAAAAGGGGAAATGCCTCCCATATCTCCCCACAGGAACAGGGCTCCCCTTGGTGTTACAGTGGTGACAGCGATGCAACAGGTCAGCAGCCTTGTTTGGTGAGTTGCCAGCCAGGCTGTGAATAAACTTGAGACTGAAATCCCTTGCTCGTATAGACAGAACTTTTCTTGTCTTGCAATAGAATTGTTCCCCAGCAGAACAAATCAGCAGCTGGGGATAAAGAGGACAGCTGAGGAGATCTGGCCAAGGGGCATGAAGGTGAGGCTGGAGGGGCCATGTGTGGGGAAGACTGGTAGCTGTCAGAACCCAACACTAAATACCTTCCCAGTATTAACCTCTGCCCTAATATCCCTTTGCCTTCCCAGCTGGCAGGAGGCACTGCTCAACCAGGCAGCCTTTGTTTTTGGTTTGGGGCCAAAATGCATCAGTCAGCCAATAAGGGAGCGTTATAAACACAATCTACTGGACTAACTCTAGGATATATATTTTCAAAGTTCATATTTATAGTTTGCAAACTCTGTCTTTCAGATAGCAAGTCCTAGTAGCACCAGAAGCTGTTGAATATTCCAATCAAACACAAAATTAGAACAGGATTCTGTGCCACAAATACAAAGTAAAGCCATCTGCCAAATTTCTAAAATACCTCACCTAGAGATCTGGTAATTCTCTTTTAACATGAGCATAATACACAGCTTGCCCCTAAAGAAGCAACCTCTGCTATATTTAGCAAATTTTATAGTAAATCCTAATCACTGAAAGCCTATTTTTATGCTATGTGTAGATTTAAAGATGACAACCGTTTCAAAGTTTCCAAAGAAGGGACAACATTTTTCTATTATTTATTAGTTCATTTTAGGTCACTGGAGGACTTCCAAAGACATCTTCCTTTTCTGTCTTATAAACCCTAAGAGTTAAGTAAGTATTCTCAAATAAGCACAATTTACAGTATGTCAGCTTAAAATAAAATCATAACACATTTCTAAATTGATAGAAATTGCATAGCACCAAATGAGAAATAGGGATTTTATCCTCTCATTTATACATGCTTGTCTCTCTGTCTATAAACATATGTTTGCACATACTGTGTATTGATAGATTAACATTACTTAACTCTGCATTTGCAACACTGTACTTAAAGTTGTGTCTGCATTTTTACTTCAGAGGTTTATATCTCAGCTATAAAATATTCTCTCTAAGCCGAATCTTGGCAAAGACTGACAAGCTACAAATTATTATTTTCTTTTTAGAAAAATTAGAAGGAAATGTCAAGACAATAATCCCTTCTTCTTCGTAGTGTCAATAGGATGCATGGACTGATCCAGAACTCAAGTTGGTAGCTCAACCAGAGCCAAGAGAACAAATTTTCACTATTATGGACTTGGCTTGTTTTGCTGTGGGAGTGAAATTCTGCACCCCCTTAACCCACTAGAGTGCTTTGCATTCTTTCTCTGTTTACAGCAACTTAAGAGTTTCTCTGTTTTTAACAACTTAAGAGAAAACATTATTTCCTTCAACCATTTACCAGTCATCTGTAAATGTTCATGATTAACAACAATTCTATTCCAAATTTTAGTGAAAAATGGCAGAACTGATTCAGAAAGTGGTAAGAACAGCCTGGGATTTCATTGTAAGCGCTGGCTGATGACACAGAAGCAGTGAAGACTGAGTGCTGAAAGATCTGATGGGATAACAACCTCTCTTCAGCCAACAACTGGCGTTGATTTTAAGGAACTTTATATATACTGTTGCAGGAAGAGACATATAGGGCAATCTACAAAGCAATAGTTCTTCAGCTTACCCCACAAGTGGGCCCATTTTTCCCCTTCTGTCCTGTATAGATGTTATTTATAAACCCTGGAACTGTGACGAAGTGATAGGATTCGTCCTTTAACAAATCTACCCAAACTGCAACAATCAATGAACTTTTATATAAGCATTTCTGCCACCAGAGCTTAATTCGTTCAAATGAAGTAGTATGGGATGTTGGATGAAAAGTTCATCATCATCATAAAGAGCAACATTGAAATTTATTCTGAAGAGTGAAAAAAACCCTTGTGAAGGATTAAGTAGGAATTTTGTGTCTCACAGGAACACCATGTGCCAAAATATGCCACCCTTAGAGCTTCTGCAAGCAGTCTTTCTGCAATCTTCTGCAATCTTCCATCCAAGTTAGCCAATAAAATTATATGCGTGCCCTATGGGATAAATCGTAGCTCCAGAAATGTCTAAGGTGAGGAAGACTTCTTTTCATAAGAAGCCAGTGAAAATTATTTGATTGTGCAAAAGGATTTGAGATAACTATGTGATAGACCTCATCAGCCTTCACTGGCTGAAGAAGTACTGGGGCCAGTTTATCACCATTTTGGGGCCCTCTATGTCGCTAAACTACGGCAAAAATGGTGGAGGCTTGTTTAGGCTTAGATGATTGATAGCATGAGGATAGACACCTGTAGGCAGCAATATGTAAAGCTGCCCCACATGAACTGATTGAGCTGGAGACTCAGTTTCCACAGGGCAAGATCCGCTGGCAGTCTGCATTGACTGGACAAGACCGGAACGCATGGAATTCTTATTAAGAAGTGCAGATCACTGTGCAGGCCGTGCCGTCTCCTGGATGCTGTGGCACACCCCAAACCACCCTTCATAAATAATTGCTCTTTTCTGTTTTGCCTGCTCCCAGCTACTACTGGCAAAATTTATGTTACAGTGGACTGTAGGGAGCCTCAGTAAAATACTGCTCATAACTAAGTAGGAACAAGGTATGTTCTTCTATGTGAGCCCAAGTATTGGTAGAACAGAATTGCTTAAATAAGTAAATAACATTTCATCGACTTCCATAAAACATTTCATTCATCTTCATTTAACATCAAAGCCTCAAATAAATCTATGTATCTAATGTATTTTAATTAAGCAGAGGACAGGTGAAGAGTTTTTCTTTCAACATCTCCAGTTGCACTCTGCTGCTCTAGTCAATGAAAGTGAAACTGTAAAAACACGCCTTCATTATTAACACTAATTTTTACTTCATTTTTCCTCTTAGAGATTGGATTGTCATGCTATGCATACGGGAAGGCAGGCACTGGGAAGGAAGCAAACTCATTCATTCCAAGAGGTAGAACAGCCTTGTTTAATGGTATTTTGGGGTTTTTATACCTATCTAAGGATTTTTAACTTTACTGGTAAAAACAGTAGGCAACTTCTCAGGATATGGGTTATTTCACAGACTACTTCTTCTCTCCTCACTTCATGGTTACCATTGCAAGCCCTTCTGTGCAAATGGTACCAGTTACTTCCACAGAAGAAAGATTCCAAAAATGCACGATTTCAGAAAAGAGCTGGCATTGTATCCTCAGGCATTCCTGTGCTGACCATCAGTGCTCAGTGATAGTATTGCAGTTTCAGTGAAAGTGCATTTTACTTCCAAGCTCTTTAAAAATGAACATTCCAGAACTGAAGTCTGATCTACATGTGTAAAAGATGAGGCTGGTGCAGAGAGCTGTTAATTTTAGTGCAGTTTTGTATTCTAACCCCACATGTTCATTCAATGGCATCAGTTTGCAAGACCAGGGTCTTTGACAAACTGTGTAAAGAAATAAAAACAGCACCAATGAAATGCATTTCTGATGTGAAATATAGCCTGCTTTTAAAAGTGGTCATCATGGTTACATGATAGTTTTGAAATAAAGAGTGTTTTTCCAGTTGAAACTAAAAAAACAATTTATAACCTTGGAGGTAGAATATCTGTATGTATATCTATACCTACATCTTCCTGACACTTTTTCCTAAGTGATCATAAAATCTTTACATGTCATTGTATAACAGCACCTCTAACAGCAGAGTGGCCCCATGACACAATTCTGGCATGCTAGTTCACTGAAATAATGCCCATAATAAGTTAGATCATCAGTGTTGTTTCCTGTCTATAGCATTCAAGTTTCCCCCGGGAGCTTTGATCCATGAACTGACCCAGTCTAATCCTACTTAGATTTGAGTTCAGAACATATGGAATAGGTGGCATGCAGTCAGATGCTCAAGAGATAGCAATGTTCTATCTATTATCAGCCCAGAAAATAGACATGCTTCTTCCAGCTCTCTTGAGCAAAACTGCATTTTACTCTACAGGACTACAAAACATTACATAAAATATTTTATGTTTCTTGTACCTCATTGCTTAGAATTATTTTGTCTTATTACCTTAAGATAGCTGATAATGATACAACTTCAGATAGCAACTCTCTCCAAATAAAAGGAAAAAAAGCAGTTTACAAAGAGAATGCAACAAACCTAAATTTAGTATTCTTTCCTATGAAGCTGTGTAATATTTTTCCTTGAAAAGACAAAGAAATGGCTTCCTTCATCTCAGTCTGTCAACACAGTGCATAAGAGGTACAGAGATCTCCAGTGCTTGCAAATTACAAATTAGACATGACTATGCTCCCCTTTGATTCTGCTTTTGGTTTGGTTTTCTTTCTGTCCAGTTTTGGTTGGTTTTTTTTTCATTCTACATTGTAACTCAAAAAATCCAGCTAAAATTTTTTAGCAAAAATTTATCTCAGATTTGTCAGGAAGGTATTCTGTCTAAACTTTACCTGCGTGCGTAGCCCTGTGCTGGAAAGCTATCAGTTGTTCCAGAGTGATGCTGGTTGACTCAATAAATCATTCTCAGAAATTTCTCCATTATATCTTCTCACCAGAGTACGCTCATCTGCAAGTGATTGACAACAACTCAGCATTCATTTGGTTTTTTTGATTTATTTAAATACATTCATTATTGCTCACATACCACAATGATGTGTATTAAAAATAGATGATACATAGCTAATCCTAGCAGTGCCATAAAATTGTAAATTATTATGTGGTAACTTTGCTGCAATGAATAGTCACATAATACATTCATTGTGCCTTTTGGAGACACTACGGAAAGATAGTTCAAAGTCCACCTCATAAAAAAGGGTGTGCTTGAGTGTGGTAAAGACAGGGCTAAAGGAGGGTGAGAGTGCTATTTGTAATGGAATAGGGCTATCCAATCATCTCACTGCCACCCTGTTAGATCAACCTGTCAATCAATCATTCATTTAATAATCACACATAGAAATCATCCCTAAACCCAGGTTATTTAGCACTTTATGCCCATTTAAAGCACAGTTATGACCTTGTAGTTAGCTTCAGTTATGCAAAATATGTATACTACATTTTGCATACAAATAGCAAAGGCAGGAAGTTAATCATGCTATTTATAAAACAAAACAGCCCCAATGTTAAGTGAATCGCTTTTCTGCCATGGTTCAGCCAGGTAATGAAACATGTGCCTGAATTTAAGCTCATGAATCACTCTATTGATTCAAAAGCACTCTGCAGGTGCCTAGAGTTCAGTGTGCACTTGAGTTGTCTGATGGAGCAAGGCCTCCCTCAGTTACAAGAATGCACAGAAGTTTGTCGGGTGCATTTCAGGACTGTACGTATAAGGACAACATGAGTGAAAATGGCAAAACAAAAAATAAAATAATAGTTAAAAAAACCAGGGATAGGTCAGGAAAAAGAAGACACAAAGAGCAGTGTGGCATGTTGGCTCTATCTAGCTGTGATGCGAACCCTTAGGGAAGGGCTACAGTGCTGCCCTGGGGCCTGGGTATCAGCAGTTTTGCCTAACCTTGCCTTTTGGCTTCCTCTCAGATGCACTGTGCTGTGTACTGGATCTGCAGTGGTACCTGACTTTTGGTAGCTTCTTTCTACAAACTTAGCTGATTGTGGCTCCACAAACCACCATAGCAACACTCCCTGGGGTAGGGGGACAGTGTGAGTGGACGATTGTACAACTTGTAAACTCACTGCTGCCTGCTGCATGCAAAACATCACATTAAAATACACATGCAAAATCATTCCTTAATGTATATTTTTAGACCATATGGGAGAATAGTGGCATATGTAATACAGAGGCTTCTCATGCAACCCTGTGTAGAAAAAGAGCTGTTATTAAGTTTCACTGTGACTGAGGGAAGATGAGGAGTTTCTTTAAAGTGTATTCAGGCAAAACTGTAAATACCAGAACCTTTGGCACAGAAAAGACAAGTCTGAACTCTAAAAGCCAAAACTTGTGTCTAAAGAAGATGGCCCAGCTCCCATGAACTTCTTCAGAGGCGCCTTTAAGAGAACAGGATTTAACCCAGGCATGAGCAAACACAAGGCAATGGAGCATGCAGGCATCACTGGTGAGTAGGCAAACAAAAGAAGGCCTCCTGAGCAAAATGTGTTTTAATTTGATATTTGTAGGGAAAACGGGGATAAGGGACTTAACTGGTTTATGAGTTTTAAAGCAGAGGACAAAGGAGAATAGCAGACTAAAATCTGAGAGCTTTTTGAGGTCCAGATGAAGTGGGAGAAAGAGTCTGGGGGGGGGGTGAAAGGGAAGGGACTGGTGAAGACAAGAGCATAAACAAACTGTCCGTGTAGTGCATGGGAAACAGAATTAAGTCACTTGTGACATGTTGGAAGCCATGAAAAAATTTGAAGTCATAAAAGTACTAAAATTTATAAATAAGGGACATATCTAACCAATATTTCCATTTTTCTATTAACTGGTCTCACACTCCTGTATCTCCCAGGCTGCAAGGATACTAAATAGTTAATGCTCTGAATAAAACATCTCTCCAGCCCACTTGTGATCAGTATGCGCTGAAATGTTCCTGCTCAGACAATCCCTTTGACCTGAAGAACATATAGTGCATTTATTAGCACTCTGTACTACTGTCCAGGGTAGAAAGGGTTCAGCTCCTTCTAGTTTAGGCAATGTGGTGCTTCCTACTCTCCATTGCCTGACCTCAAACCCTATGCTAACAAGCTTTCCAGTTTTCCACTGTTAGCATCGAACTTCTTGGAAAAGATAATAATTTAGAAGACGGTAGAAGTGGAGAAATCCAACCAAAACTGGGAAGATCATGAAAAGTGCAAGTAACTTTAGTGGGATTTGGGGGTACCAGCATCCTCATTATTTGTTCCAGGGCACGGTAAGGCAATAACACCAGCTTCTTGTGTTAGAGGAAGTCTTCTGTTAAAGCAAAGGGAATGCTGTTTTGCTGAACAGCACAAACCAACACAACAATAGTGTTTACAAAGAACTTCAGATGCTTTACAATAAATCTGGATGTGCTTAAAAATCCCATAAGGGTTTTAAAAAAATCTGAATGTGTTTTCTCAAGTAACTATTTAAAGCATATTAGAGTTTATTTAATTGCATTGGGATTTTTCAAAGCATATCAGGGCAAAACAGTAGAGTATAGGCCCCAATATGCTAATTAATAGCTAGCTAGACCCCTGAAATAAACCTGCTACACTCCATTAATCAGACGGTAATTGAATTGGCACAGTACTTCTGTGCAAACTATACGTAGATAGAACTACCAGTCCTGCCAGTGGAGAGGGTAGCTTCCTCAACACAAGTATGCTTTCGGACAATGCACTAACATTTTTTTCTGTGAGCAGTTGGCCTTTATGACACTTTTCTACATGGAAAAATCTCACATTACTGAACTCAGTAAATTATTGCTCATGCTGAGACACTTTTTAAGGTGAGTACTTTTCAATGACCACAAGGTCAGCTCAGGACAAAAGAAAAAATCAGAACTGATACACTTTGCTATCTCATCTAAAAACATCTGCCTATTAATGTTATTAGAAAATAATAGTGTTGACAGATGTTTCATTTACAACATTTATTTTCAACTCTATGAAAACTAACTACCTGGGGACTGAACTGGCAAATAGTGACTACTTTGCTTACAGAAAATAAAACAAGAATTTTCCAGCAGGCGTGATGAAGTGGAATTTTGAATATTTCTTGTCTGTAGTCAGATCTGATAAAAGACTTAACAGGATGAAAAGGAAATGGACAGAAAAAACTCTTCAAATTTATAACTTTTTAAAATGAAATAACTACTGAGCATTCCTTCAACTTTAGAACAGAGACCACATATTTGTGTATGACCTTGGGCAAGTCACTTTGGTCCAAGGTACTTTTCAGGGTAATTGGCAGAAGCTGAAAGCTAGATGCCAGAGGCAGCTTCAGCAGCACTGAGCTGTTTAATTCCAGTTTAAATCAGCTGGAGTCAAGCACTCCAGCATCTCTGAAAGTTCAGAGATCTGTATCTACGGATCCCTCATCTGATCTGCCATTGCTTGCCTGTCTTCCCTATCATAAACTTCTGTGGGACTGTCCAGAGGCTTCATGTCAGATATCCATTTGAACATATTCCTGAACTGGATCCTTAGCATTTGGCAGTTTTGAAATTTTCAGTATCTTCTGCTAGATTGCAAATGGTGTCATATCTACCTACCCACCCACCTACGTACCTACCTACATTTCATTCATCTCTTGAAGCGTGCAGCCATTTTTGTAGGGAGAAAAAAGACACCTTTTGATTGAAAGCAAGCACACCAGGTTTCAGTGGTCAAGTAAGGCTTAGAGATATTTCTAAGCAAGTTAAAATTACCCTGAATAATGAAAACACTTGCATATTCTTAATTAACTCTAAGGATTACAACGCACATCAGCTCTGATGTGCCTGTGCCTGTGTGTGCATGCATGAACACTGCAGGTATGTCAGAGTGCCAATACACTCACTTCCTATGGTAAAATAAACTAATAAGCAGCAAAGAAGACTGGGATTATTTTTAAGATATAGTTGTAGTAATACATGCCCATCAAGGCAACAATAACAAATTAACATCATGTTAAAGGGGAGAAACAGCTGTGATAGTCACAT
Source organism: Struthidea cinerea (assembly GCA_013397865.1). Classification (NCBI taxonomy): domain Eukaryota; kingdom Metazoa; phylum Chordata; class Aves; order Passeriformes; family Corcoracidae; genus Struthidea; species Struthidea cinerea. The sequence continues at coordinate 220,529 of VZTI01001187.1, read as the reverse complement.
TGTTTATCAGAGGAAGATACAGTTCTTTGATCTAAGAAAAACAAAGGAAATTACCTACTGTTTTTTCAAGAAACAGTTTAAACCGATTAGGTATTTTGAACTTCCATGCCTATCGAGGGAAACACTATCCTTAGAGTTGGCTTGTTAACAAAAACTAGTGTAACACTTTGGGGAATATATTCTCCAGCTATCTTATTTCTTCTAATCATTGTCCCCTTTCACTGGAGAATTTCACATTATTCAGCAACATATGGACCAAACATTTCTTCAGTAATCATGTCTGAACAAAGTAATCATTCCCTCATTAACCAATTATTCCTCAGAATCAAATGAAACAGACATATTTGCTAAGACAATTTCCTTTAATAAACCCTATGGAACTGTACCTTGTGCATACCCCATCCAAGTAGTTTAATTCAAAGATACAATGTAGATGACAAAGAGGGATTCTTGTTTTACACTGGCAATAAGTGATCTCAGGAGCAAGGTTAGGGATGAAATTAATACCAGATTAAAGAAAAAAAGCAATGTTAAAAGGGCAGTAATCACTGGCTAAAAAATTAACCTTTAGTATTCCATGCTATCCTTTTTCTGTATGCTTGAAGCTCAGAGTACAATCCTGTTCATTTTAAGGCAGGTTGAAGTGCAGGTGGAAAGACAGCTCTGAAAAGGCCACTAGTCTATGTGATACTCACACACAGAACCACGATGGAAAAAATGTTTCAATGTTGGACAAAGAAACATACCTTCAAAATATGTGGCAGTTCAGAAAGAACACAGGCAAAATGTATCTGGTGAGTCTTTAAAAACTACTGCCTTTTTGGATTTCTAAGTAGGCTTATAAATAAAAATCTGAACTTGAGAATTCAAAGTAAAATTTATCAAGCTGGTACATGTTTACTTGTTGTACACAGTAGTTTCTTTACCTCTTTGTCAGATATAATTCACTTCTCTCTTTGATAGATTAGAAACTTCATTATAAACCCAGAAAACTGAAAATGTAATGTTATCCTAGCTTCCTTCTTTTTAGTACTGAAACAGAGAGCTACAAAAAGAACAATGAACTCTCTCTTTAAGATATAGCCAGGATTTCAGCTTTCTCCAATTCCTTTGTTTCATCATGCTGTTTTCAGACAAAAATACAACCCAAGAGTATACTGTGGGGATAGTCAGCTGAAAAGCCAAATTCTTTATGTTTCACTGGTCTAAAACTTCCAGGGCCTGAACATTGTGACCAATATCTTAAAATGCACTTTGAACATCTTAAGCTCTACTTAAGTATTACTCTTATATCTTACCAGGAATTTTGAAATTTTTTAGGTTCTTCTTAACTGTTACTATCTTGAGGTATTTCTGATTTGCAGTCTAGAGTTGGAATGGGAAACCGAGAACCACCATCTTCTTCTCTAACACATTCTCAAGTGTTCTTTCAGCAGTAACTTGCAACTCAGCACTACTGTCCCCAGATCCTTCCTGAGCTTGAGATGCAGTTCACTTTGTGCAGTTCCTCACAAGAATTGTGTTACCTGGAATTTTCATTTCTGCCACAATTGTCACCAAAACTTAGTCTGCAAATCCCACACATGTTATCAGAGTGCCTATCAGATCATCTCTGCTTCCCTGGCCTTCACATTGGTGGTTTCCTCAACACAGCCAGCTAGCTGTAAAATAGCTCATTGGACAGCAGTAGCAGCCCATCTGAGTTAATGACGAAATCAACATCTACTGAAAAACTTGAGATACAAGCTGGGTAAAATAATCTGTTAGCCTATGCTCATTTTGGGGAAACTGACTGTCTTTTTGCATTGTAGAAATCTTGAATTATGTTGCCCCTACACATTAATTCATTTGCTAAAGCAAAACTTTCTGAACTGTAGTGCAGATTATGCATGCAGGAGACATTACTTACAAAAGAGAAGTATGCTGATTATAATTAACCCATGATTATGTCCTTATTCAAACTAAAAATTACCTCACAGTTGGGACAAATATGCCAAAAATACCTTCAAAAATGTCATTCATATACCCAAGTGGTCTGTCTTCTTACTCAGATTATCTGTCTGGTACTGTAAGGGTGCTGTTTTCATAATTCTTAGACTAATTTTATTTCTCTGCCTATAAATCAGAAGTCTTAACCAGTTAGTCATTCACAAGTGCCAGTAAGACAGACCTCCACAAAGTAGTGGTGACAGCTGTCACCCTATTGTGAAACACTGTAAAAAAGTTTTATTCTTTTCCCCTAGTGCTGAGGATATGGACACTTTCGATAGGGCTGTGGTGTTCTGTCTGTAATTTTCTGAATATCAGCATCAAATCACAAGCCAGCTGAGTCCAAGGGATTCTCAGATTAAGTCACCACATTTTTTTTTTTTTAACAGAAACCATTCACTTTCACTTCTGGTTTGGTCTCAAGGTAATAAATACAGCAATCATTTCTCCTTATATTTAGCGGTATTTCACTCACTTTATTACAGTGTTGTCTCCCAGAGTTGCAATGGTTCAGTTTCAGCCATCATTTCTATGACAAACAAATAACAAGGCTTTAAGAATCCACTGAAGGATGAAATCCAGCAAACATGTTATCTTCATGAAAACAAATTCTTTACTTTAAAAATAAGAATGCACTAGGATACATTTTATTATTATTATTATTTTGCTCTGTAGGTTTTTGAAACAGAGAACAACTGAAAAAGCTTTGGAGGATTCATAACTCTTTCTATACAATTTCTCTTATGGAATATATGATATATGTGATGACACCTCTGTGTCTTTCTGGAAAAACATTAAATTAAATAGGATCTTAATCCACATCCATTACTTTGCTTTTGCAAAGTGGTTAGACAGTAAACAAAGACACTTTAACTCCCTTGTTTTATATGTTACTTATTCAAATTTGGGATCACTGTAAAAATGTGCTTTCACTTTTCCAAAGCAAATGCTGCTATAAATGAACAATCTTAGCCACTTGCTTCCACACAAAGCAGGCAGCATGTTCACTACAAACCAAACCAAACCAAACCAAACCAAACCAAACCAAACCACTCCCTCAATAGATAGGTATTGCCTGTGATGCATTGGCAATACCTGTATTGACCCATAAGTTATGCAGCTGCTATTATATGTTCTTTCATGAATATTCCAGAATTGCTATTATAAGCCAAGATCCTTACTCTACACTTTAGGTATCCTGAACGGTATATTTTACTATGATAGTTTTAAGAGCCTTGACCTATATTTCTAAAAATTGATCTGTTGATGACCTGGAGGTTTAAAGTTTCCTACATTCCCCCATGAAGAATAGGCTGTCATAGCTCTAGGAATATCTTTATGGTCTCTCTGAAGAAACACCTGGACATTAAGGATATTAGAAGCAAGCCACTGAAATTCTCTTCACACTTACTACGTGTTCCTTCTAAAAATTTTGCTTCAGTTGTCCTACGCTGATCTATTTGAGAAACTCTTCTGTTTGCCAGCTAAGTGCCTCAACAACTCTGCAAAGGCTTCTTATCTGAAACACATATTGCCATTTGAGTGTGGGATACTTTGCACAAAATATTTGGCCCTTCTTATGCAAATTACATAACATTACACTATCACTTATTCTTCTTACAGATATTTTTCTAATTTCTTTTTTTTTTTTTTT
>VZTI01001187.1:132257-216801 GCA_013397865.1 Struthidea cinerea | reverse complement strand
TCTAATTTTTTTTTTTTTTTTTTTTTGGTCCAGCCTTTATCAGTACATTTTTTCTTTAGTGGAACCAAATATAGCTGTATTTTTCCATAATACATTCAGTATTCAAGCACATGTTGAATTTGACAATATCAGCATGGTCAGGCCCTGAGACAACATTAACTTTGCTCTCTTTCTTTTAAAAGAGCATCTGGCAGGTTCATCTTTTGAGTTAGGGTTTGGATTATTTTTGGGCAGTATGGGGGACGTGTTTGTTTTTTCCCCTCCACCCAAAAAAGAAGAGAGGGCAGGTGCATCCACAACACACATAGTGGAGAATGCAGCACAACCCGGGAGGCAAGTGGGAGTGTGGGAGCGGGGCTGCAGGGTGAAAAGCAGTGCCAGGTGATGTCCCTTGCTTGGCCGCAAAAGCAGTATGTTTGGAGAGGAAAGACAATATAACAGAGCTACTAAGCCCCCTCTCATTGCAAGGCTAATTAGCTTAAGTGGTTTGCCAAGTAAGTGCAATATTACTGCTTTTGGAGCTAGCTCAGTTAGATACTATTTTTGGAGGCCTCTCCATGTTAATTAAACATATTTCACTGCATGTTGTGAACATGCCATTAGCTTCCTTTCTACTTCTAATTAATGAAGAACCTTGACCACAGCTACGCATCATTATATTAAACTTTATCTTTTGTCCTGTAAACGGATATATTACAGAAATTAAATAAATACAGCAACACACAGGATTTTATCAGTCATTTCTAGAGAAGCTTAAAAGCTTTCATTAATAAAGGACAGCTAAAAACCCCATCAAAACTGCAATCAACCAAAAATCTCATGCAGCCCTCTGCCCAGCAGTAAAAGTTGTCCTTCTGTTTCTGTAAGGTAGTCTGAACACAACTACTACACTAGTCCCAACAGCTAATGAGAATTCAGAGTAGGGTGTTTTACAGAAGAACTTATTTCAGTTTGTTTCAGGCAATTGGTTTCAGGTGATAGCATAATAACCTGAGAAGAATCTTCTGCCGGGGCTTCTCATGGATGCAAACACTATATTGATGACACTTTTCCAAATAGATTTTGAATGCTTCAGCATTGGAGCAGAGTTCAGCTACATAATCCACTTTTTGATGATCATATCTAGTAGGGTGTCTCTGCCAGGATTGTACTGACTAACAGGCTGGTGGCCAAGGTCAACACATGGTGCACCATTTCTATTTTTGTCATAAACAGGGATTCAATTGAAGGTCTATGCTGAGGAATCGCAGCCTACTGCCTTTGTAGTGATGTGTCCTTATCAGGGCATCACAGAAAATTATGGTGAAGACAACTTTGAAAAAAAAAAGAGGTGCTAAGAAAAATTAAGCTTGAAATCTCAGATTAGTTGTTGCCTTACCCAAGGGCCAGTGTGTTCCAGAGCTAGAGAAACACTCTGGTGGTGGGATAAGAGGCAAAGCCTGCTTGGCACTGCTGATCTTGCTCCTCTGGGGCTTGGAGGGACAAACTCCACAACTTTGTCATACAGAATCATTCCCTGCTTCCACTGTTTTAGACAAGGGTCTTCAGTTTAATTTTTAATTTTAAGGAGAGGCTGTGGTCTTTAATATTGTCCTTTTTTTGCATATATTGTAGGTGCACATTGCTCTTGACATCAAATCCTGTGTGCTTCTCCCTTTTAACTTTCTCATGTATCTTGGTTTCATCAAGTAATTTTAGAAATTCTCCTTGTTATAGATCACTGAGGGACTGTGCAAAGATTTTCTTTGCCTTAAGTAGTCAAGAAACAAACCCCAAACAACATGCACTTCAGCAAAAAGCATTTAGACGGTACTGCCTGATCTCTTCACTCCATCGTGATGCCAAAGGCTGACAGCTGGCCAAGGCAGCAGGTAATGGCAGAGATCTCCCCTTTCCCTCCACCTCAGGTTGTGTCTGAGCACATCAGAGCAGAGCTGCAGCACAGGTAGGTAGGTAGGTAGGTAGGTTTGCACTAACATGATGGGCTGTAAGCCAGGGTGACTGATATTTGGCCTTGGTTTTAGCATGGTATGGGCAAATGGACGTATTTGTTGTCTTTGATTTTACTGTTGGTAGTCTTTTGATATGGTACTCAAAAGTTATTGTATAACTGGGAGAAAAACTTTGGAGTCAGATGAATTATATCATTGTTTGTGAGCACTGTGCTGGAGAAAAAGTATGCTTGTTACCAAAAGGTTTCCTTTGCTGGTAGCCCTTTTCTTGGACACCCAAATTCGTTGAAAAAGCATCCATAGCCATTCTTTACATCATTCTCTCCTATAGGCACTTTCAACAGAGTTTGCCTCTACTTTATTGATCTGAAAAGCCTTTAAATATTTGACCTAGTAAGAAAAAAACAGTATGCTCTGACTGATATCCTGTCACAAAAATTTGTCTAGGAGGTTTTTCAGAAACAAACACACATGCCCATATATATGGAGAATATATTCATCAGCTTGAATACCAGTGTTGTACCTAAAAAATTTTTTTTTTTTTTCCTGAAAGTGTACAAATGGTGATAGAATATGGTTAATAAGGACTTGAAAAATCTGAAATTTCCAGGAGAGTTGTTTTGTTTTTTTTTTTTTTTAATTATGTCAAATGTACTTTGTAAAAAAAAAATTGTTATTCGCCTTTTTTTTTTTTTTTAATTATGTCAAATGTACTTTGTAAAAAAAAAATTGTTATTCGCCTTTTTTTTTTTTTTTAATTATGTCAAATGTACTTTGTAAAAAAAAAATTGTTATTCGCCTTTTTTTTTTTTTTTAATTATGTCAAATGTACTTTGTAAAAAAAAAATTGTTATTCGCCTTTTTTTTTTTTTTTTCTATATGTGACTGATTTGGGTAATATATGAAGAATATTTTTTTACATGGCAAGTAATTAAAAAGTTTAGAAAAATGAAACTTTGCATTCTGAAAGTGCTAAACCAGAATATTTCAACCTTAGTGAAATATTTTTTCTTGAAATTAATTTTTTTTAAGAAATAAACTTACCTTACTCAAAATGTTTTTTGCTGATTAAATAGAATTTTTCAATAGAAAATAAACAAACAAGCATTCTGCTAGAAAATATGTTTCCAAATCTAGTCACAGTACATTTGCATGTGGTCTTATCCTGATTGAGATGGATGGGGTCAGGTCCTTCTGTGATTCATTCAGGTTGAGTTTTACATCCACTATCCTTGAGTGCCCTCAGACAGTACAGTTTGATACCAGTTCAAGGGAATTGCATTTCAATCACTAGAAGGTTCATAGAAAGTGATCATAGAAAAGGCATAAACACAACCCATTTCTAAAACTGAAGTGAATATTCATCTTCTTTTTTGCAATACTCATTCAACTTCATAAAATATTCACTGTTCATAAATAAATCAGCGCACCTTAGCGCTACAAATACATTAACTAAGTTTAGTTTTCTGTCACTGGGGCTAATTTTAGAGCTGTGTGAAAACGATTAAAATGTTTTCACAAAAAATTTGGCATGTAGATTTCCATTTTGTTACTGGCAATGCCTCATCTGCAGAACACTTTTTTCTGCTCAGTCTGTTTACTGGTTCACAAAATTTTTTGCATTGCTAAATGGAAGCAAGCAAGGTAGATCTGTCATTGCCTTCCTGCTGAGTACCTAAAGGGAGAAAAACAAAACTGGAAGCAACTGTGTTAGGCTTCTAGGACTCCCCTCCTCCTCCCTGCTCAAGTTCCTCCTCACAAGCCCAACCCAGTGAATGTGACTGCAAAATCCTGACCCAGGTGTCAACACAAAGTGCTTTTCCACAGGTTCATGTATGGCAGTAACATGTCACTGGCATCAGGATTTTAATCATTACTAGTCAATGAAAATATTTTGCTTAAGGCAATCCACCAAAATGATAACAAGAAAATGTAGAAAAAAGCACTATGATTTTGAGTGGAAGGCTAAGTTTAGAGCTTTGTGAAAATGAACACATTGAAGGAAACCAGAAAAAAACCCCAGGATTTTGGTCACAAGAAAAAGATTCATCTCCATCCAACATTAGCAGCAGGACTGATGGAAAAAAGAAGACAAGACACTTCTTGCTGCACACATGGCATTACACTAAACATTGTGTTAGAACTGCTCTGCCATTGGATTCTCAGGGGGTACTGAAGTATGTCTGATCCTGACAGGCTATGGAATCCTGAAGTCCTACAAGTCAGGATGATGACTCATTAAATGTGCTACCAAAAATTGTTAAATTCACACAGGAATCTTCTTTTACAGAACTTCTAACTTGTTCCTCCACCGTCACACGTCTCACTGCTCACAGATGAAGTGTTACACTATCAAACTTGCAGGCTTACAGAGTCAGTCCCTGTACTGAAAATGCCAGAAGGAAAACATATTCTGTACCCAATAAATCATGTACCCTGGCATTGGCCAAAATAGTCTCTCCATTTTTGTGATTCCCAGTCTAAAATAAGTATGGCTGGTTTTTTTTTCTATCTATATATTACTCTTCTTATCATCAGAACTATGATACAAAGCAATATACATCAAACCTGTAGCTATCATCCTCAAGTTCTATGTAAGTTTATCCAGTGAATAAATTATGGAATAGAAAGTCTACTCTGAAGCCCATGCAACAAGCTACCAGCTAAATCAGTGAAAAGAAAGGAAAGAAAGGAATATAAAACCATTTGTATACTTCACTAAGGTATTCTAAGTAGAACTGGGAAATATGAGATAAATGTCTCCCAACCACCTTAATGAGTTAACTGGCTCTATGGAGGGCAAAGGAACCTGGCAGATTTTCACTAGCTGAGAGCCTGTGCCAAAGTATTCTGATTTTTTTTAATTCTGGCGTGAACCTGTTTTCCTTTGGTATTTGTCTATTCCTGGCATAAGGCCCCCATTCCTTCTATGAACAATAAATCAAAGAAAACATTTAATTCTTCTGAAGCGTCTACCTCTCAATAAATTATCCTTCTATTCTCTTTGAGGCGCTGCCGCCTCCTTCACTGACCTCCCATTCCCTAGACACTTGAAAAATGCCTTAATATATATCTAAACTTTTCTGTGATCCTCATTTCATTTTTCACCTTTGCTTTCATAATTTTTTGTGAAATTCATTCTCTAATACTCCCAGATCTCTCTCATACCTGGGTGTTTTATACCTCACATATGCCTGTGTCTCAACCTTTAATTACTTTTTCACATCTTTATTTACCCACATTGACCTTTTTTACTTTCTAGTGTATATATTGCTGGATAGGACACGTAACCCTTGGCCACACATTAATTTATCATTGCACATTTTCCATTTCCCTTCTGTGGCCTTTGTACAAAATTCAATTACTTTATTCCATTGGATTTCAACCAAATCTTACCATATGTTTTCAAATTTTTTCCTCTGAATTTCAGCAACTTATCACCAACCATTTAGCTCTGACTTTATTATTAATGATAAAATCTGGGTTCCAAATATGTAACCAGTTACACATACTCAGATGCACACAAGTTTTCTTTCCAAAGGTCCATACTGTGCAGCAGGCTGGGAGCCCTGTCAGTGGAGCTCTACACCTACTCAGACTCACATACAGTTGGAGAACCGAAGTCCTATTGAATTCTGGATTTTTGCCAGGTTTTCACTGGGCATACTCTGGAATTTGATCAACACATAGGCCTTATTCATAGGTGAATAGTATGTTTAATTAATTTCACTTCCTATTCTGTTCAGCAAAATAGCATTTTTTATTAGTTCCCTCCTTTTACATTTATGAAATACACACACTGTCCCCTCAAATATAGGCAAACATTTTATGTTTTTGGATTTCTGTTTAAGTTGTGGAGTCAAACAGTGAGCAGTCATGAGCCTGCTGGCACCATTTCTGTGTTGCTGTTGGATGGCTGTGGCCCTTGTGATTGGGCTTCCTCATACAAGCACTCTGCAGCAGCTGCTTTTAAAAGTCTTTTTCCATCAACAGTGGTGCCAGTAAGACTAAACCAGACTTGCAGAGTTCAAGCACAAAGAGGATGCAAACACAGCCAAATGTATCCACTATGAAAATGTAAATCAATAATCATCTAAAATTATTTGTAGCAAGGCTTTTCCAGTATTATCTAGAGCAATCAAGGAATTGACCACTTATGGTGGCACTTCCACAAACTGATTTTTCAAGTCAATTGAAAATGAATACTTTTCAAATTCTGGGCCAAACTGAAAAATAAACAAATATTGTTTCTATTTGGTCTATAAACATTTTTCCACCTATAAGCTCAAAGTGTATGAAAGACAGGTACAAAAATCATGAGTAACAGCTATCTGCTGACTGAGCATTAACACCGAAACAAGGCAGCTGGTTTGGGATCTGGAGCACCCCTTACCTGGCAGAAAACTTTCTTTTTGGGACAGATTGTGTGGGTTTTTTTTGTGATTGCCCACAGCTGAGAAAGATCTACTAAATACAGCTAAATAATTCAGAAAACCAGCCTTAAGATGGTTCAGATAGAGCATTCAGAAAGAAAGGTACATGGATTCAGGATTTATTTTGCATAACTTGCTGAGCTGATAGCTACTCCCAGTCACAGAACTCAATATGCTAAGCTTTGGTAGGTTTCGTCTTTGCCATCTTTTTTCCCGCAGTCTTAATTTCTCTCTCAACCTGTTCCTTCATCTCAAGGACTCTAAGGTCTCTGGCATGTTGCTGCAACCTCTGATACAACAGGAAGCCCTCAGTAAGCAGAACTCCACAGGGTACTTTCATGCAGAGAAGTAACACTGGATTAAATTATACGTGTAAAAGCTAGCAGAACTCTGGAAGACTTCAACAGCGGTAGGGCTTGTGCAGAGGCAGAGGAAGTTGCAACACCCATGTAAGATGTGACACTTCCAGAGGCTTTGGCAGGACTCCGCTCTGCGTATCTGCTACACAGATGCAAATGCACAGCACATGCTTCTCTGTAGAGCTCTCTGTTAGCCACTGTTGCTGCAGTGCACGGAGAGGATTATTAGTCAGAAAGGATCCCTTCACTCATCAGCTGCAAGGAAACACCGTCTCATCGTGTGGACTCGCTCTCGTCTGCACACCTATGTTCAGGATATTTAATGTGCTGAGAAGCAGACACGATCTGAAACATCCACCATACGCAGATCCTGAAACAGAGTTTCAAGTAAGATCTTATTTGTGCATTTCAGTGCTTGTTAATCATATTCATTCACATTCCTAGCAGGCATATGGGGAGAGTCTATACAGAAGCCAGCCAAGAGGAAGAAGCAACTAAAATAAACAGATGGGTGGACAGGGAGGAAATAATATTAAGTAGTTAAACACATAATATAGTGTCTGGAGAGAAAAATAAAAGGGCTAAGAAAAAAATATCGGGGAAGAACACTTCTCTCCTTCCTTACAACACACACGGAGCAAGTGATAAAGGCTTTTGGGGAAAAATGTTGTGTCTGTAAACAAATAAAGAGATTTTAAAGATTAGTATAAGGGACCTAGCAGCACATGTAGAGCAGACAATCTCCATTTTATGTTACCCTGGAATAAATAAAAATAACTATACTGTCCTTCAGTGAGGTTCTTCTAGATTTACGCTTACATAATTGAAAACAGAATCTGGCCCAGAAAGTGGATTATTGAATTTAACCAAAACATTATGATGAAGTGAAAAATCAGCAGAGGCTAAAATAGTGATGGATATAAACTCCAGCTGGTCAAATAATGAAAGACAGATTCATGAAGATGTGCCTCAAATCTGATTTTTTTGCTACCAGTGAATTCACTCTCTTCATTACTCTCCTAGTCTCTTATTTAAAAGTTCAGTCATGTAGTCATGGCAAAGAAATAATACCATGTGAAAACTGTCAATGTAGTAAACAATTCACCAAGTGAACCATCTGAACTACACAGGAAAAAATGAAGTATTCTTTATCAGTATTCATCCAAGTGCAGGTAAAGTTACGCACAAGGAGACAAATTCTTTGCCTCTCTGATTACTCTATTACTCCACAGCCAGCTCTGGTGTGATCGTGTCCTCATTAGGTGCAGGGCCTCACCAACAAAAGATGAACTAGACAGATCTTTAACTCAAGGATTTAAAATCCGGTTAATGAAGAACACATAGGAAAAAAAAATACCGTACTGTGTATGTTGGGAACTCCTGAATGTCACTGAGATCACTCATAGTGATGCTGGCAAAAAAGAAGGGATGAACGTTGGATCAGCTCCACTTCCAGTTCAGCAAAACTCCCTTCCTAGCATATCAGTACAAAGCTAGCAACAAGACTCATCACAGAATAATGAAGAATGTTGAAGCACTGGTAACCACAGGACAGAAGCGTAAAAAATCCAGTGTCTGGACTGGATCCAACCTGCCTGGAATAATTTGAATTTACAGAATTTCACATTACATTTTAAATGCATGTCTTTAGTCTGTGTAGCTGTGTAGTAAAAGGAGATGTTGCCTTAGCAGAAACCAGTAAGCACTGCCTTCCTGTTGTGTCAGAAAAAGAGAAAAAAACTAAGAGGGACATGAAGAAAAACTGAAAAGAGGAAAACAGGCACCTCTTGGAAAATAGTGATAGAGCTACCATTCACTTAGATTGTCCTGCACAATGGCAGTTTCTTGGTTGTGCCCATGAAACCAGACTGCCTTATTTTGAAAGAGAGTGACATTTGCTGATGTAATAGAGGAAAGAACAACAATGCAGCTCTGCTCTCTACCTTTCCCAAGTGGAGCAGATACTCCAGGCTCTTAGCCTACTAGAAGGGATTAGTGAGCACATGGTACTGCCCTTTTCAGTCTGGCTGCCTTCTCTCCATCCCTAGGGGGGAGAAAACTATTTTGGACCATGTGAGTTTTAGATACGTGTAAACTCCACTGATTCAGTGAATCAAATGTTCGTCTTTTAGGATTTGGAGCGATAGAGGAAATAGTGTAATTGAAATGAGCAGACACAAAGTCTGTCTTCCTAGGCTTGCTAGAGACAATCTACTATATGTATTTTCTGTGAGATCTTCTCCTTCATCCCAAGAAATATGGGTAATCTACACATTCACCCAAATGTTGCATCTAGACCACACAACTGTAGGTACTGGGAATGCAGCAGTTACTGGTTTGTTCTTTGGGTTTTCGGTCTTTGATTTTTGGGGTTTTTTTCTTCTTCAATGTGAAAATAAATATAACAGAAGGGGAGGAGCTGGGAGACAGCTATTGTGTTTCAGAGGTGCAGAAAAGTCTGAGGGGATTCACAGATAGTGATTTTATTTTGCTGTAGTGCTTGAGGGGAGTGGAAAGGGAATTCTGTAAGAGAAAAAAAGTCTGCTCTGAGGCTTCCTGCTTGGGAATTACTTTGGGTTGCTGCTGGAAGCGAGGAAGAGACATCCAGAGGAGGAGCAAATGGTAATAATAAACCACAGATTTTTGTGAAGATGGGAAACAGAGTGCAGGAAAGCACAAAATGTGCTTTTCCTCAGGCTGGGCTACGCTAGTGCCATGCTAGCTCAATGACTTCCTAAAGCAGTGAGCTGAATCTTCACAGAGACTTTGGAAACATGTTTCTGTCTTAGGAGATAGGTGTAGCTACAGTTACACTGAACCACTATCAGTTACTATTTCCAAGTTTCTGAAGCCAGAAAAAAAGCAAATTAATAGAGTAAGTTGTTAGAAAATAATAAATTTTGTTAGGCAGGTTTTATTCTCAGTTCTCTAAGTCTCAGGATTTAAAACATTTACCATCTGTAATTTTCACCTTTCCACTAAGAGCAGCGAGTTTTTGTTTGGGCTTTTTTTTTGTGTTCAGATTAGTTTAACATTCCTCTGTTGCAAAAAGGAACCTTTTGTAGACTTACAGGCTTACAGCCTTACAGGCTGGAAATTATGGTATTTTCCACAAGCCATTTAGGACTGTACTTGGGATTTTAAAAGATGTACCCAGACTTTTATGTTGCCTGCATTATCTCTCAGAAGATAAGCACCAGCTCACTAAATTCAGGGTGAGATTTAGAAATGAACATTTCTTATCATTCTTTATAGCATAGTTTGTTTTCTCCATTGAAAGCACACACCTGAAATTTCCTAGTTCATAGGTTCCCTGAGGAATGGAACACCATGCTGTGCTCCCCATTTTTGGATGAGATATTGCCATAGTCTGTTCAAAAGGCTCATATGAATTCATTGTTTTGGAGCACACGACTCTTCACTCCAAAATGAGTAGAATGGATGAGAAAATGGATTTCAGGTTCAACAAGTTTTACTCGCAGATCTGAGGAGTTTCCTTTATATTTTTCATAAATAATGACGTTTTCCACTACTGGGAAGATTCCCTTGCTCTGTGTTTGTGTTTAACTGCCACTTGTAAGAATTATGCAGACACATCAGCAGGAAAAATGCAGTTCTTCAATTGTGTTCAGAAAGCATGGGGATAGATTTTCTTTATTATTATTGGTCTAAAAAGCATTAGTATTGACTTACAGATGGTCACCTATGCTGGAAGCTTATGAAAGAATCTTAAATTGTGGAAAGATTATTCTAAATTTAGGGAAACATCAACTCCCTAATGCTAAAGGTGGAGTCATGCTGCTAAACATATTAGTATTTCTTAATTCAAACACCTGTTCTGCCTGAAAGATACATAAAAAAGCTCTTATTTATTGCTTGCATCTCCATTTCAGATTTAATCTCACTATAAATTCATCTCATGTTAATTTATGTGCAAACAAAGACACACACATTTTAAATATCCGAAATGCTGGAAATAAACTTATTTTTAATTTTGTGCTTGTTTTTCATTTGTCAACCAGCAAATGAAAGGACTGAATAAATCATGCACTAATTGCCAGCGGTGCTAAATTTAGTGTGAGATCTGGAATCCTTTTGATCAAAACCGCTGAATATGAAATCGTCCTCAGCTCTCTAGGCAACTTTATCCGCCTTTCTATTCTCCATCTGTCAGTCACCTGGGAATTTGTGAACTATTCCATATGTCAGGGTTGTCAATCACAATGGAATGTGGGAACTATCTGCCTACTGCATAGGAATTCTTGTTAAAAATTAATCTGCACTAAACTAGATGTTCTATATTTTGAATACCGTATTGTTTAGTGTTGCTAAACATTTTTACCTATATAACGCTAATGAGAAATTACATTTGACATGATTATTTGGATATATTTTTGCAAGGTTTTTTTTATATACACACGGAATTTTTTTTTTTTCACTAGTTCTGGAAGACAGGAAATGTTGGTTTTTTCACCTATTTCACTTGTTCTGAGTTTTCTCAATCAGTTCCTCAGGGTCTGGAATTTTAGATTCCTTTTCTCAGCCCAAAGGTGATTTTTTGTTTCTAAAGAGTGGCAAGGAAGTTTGTTGCAGCCGCCTTTGACTGGATAATTTTAGGGAGAGAAAATATATTCTCTCCAATCTCCTTTCAAGTCATTCTCTAGAACTTGTTGAACAATTGAACCCAGAAACTTTAAATGTATAATCTACATTAACAAAAATAAGGACACGGACAGTTGTTTCACAAAATGATAAGTTGAGGGAGATCTATTTTGACTTAAAGAAATTTTATTTAAAAATTCTGTTTGCTTTCCCTGTATTTTCATAAGGAATGATTTAAATATACCTGCTGTTACAATGGGGTGAGCTACAAATGTATCTATTGAATCTTCTGCTATTAATCAATATCTTTGGATCACTTCTTCAGTTAAACTTGAAACCACATAATTTTAAGTGGAATTAGCTCTAGTCAACTGCAATTTTCTAAACAAAGTTTAAAGTGGTTAAAACCACTACATTAAATAGCCTTTCCAATAAATATTCCAAAAATTTGGATTCATGTTTATGCAGTTGCATTACATGCGATGGGGTTTGGTGGGTAAGGAACACCCTGCTGAACAGCTCTTACGGTGACGTCTTTTCTTATTCCAGCCCTTTCCCCTCTTTGCCCTACTCCTTGCTGATGTTTTTTTCTGTTCGTCACCCATTTCCAGTGGTGCAAAAATTCACGTGGGCTGTGTGTGCTGGGAGCTGAAGTCTCATTCACCTGAAGTTTACCTGTTTTTACTTGCAGACAAAGGGGATACCCACTGAAAGTCAGCTTGGAGCACTGGCTCCGATAATCCACTCAGGGCAAAGGCAGCATCCACCTGCCTTTTGTTGCTGCTCTGCCACACTTAAAATTAGTAATGTTGATATCCAAATCACCAAAATAATCAAGTTATCACTGACAGAAATCTTAAATTTTGTGCTCTTTCTCTTTTCTACTTCTATGGCAGCAACATTGCACAACACATATCATTTTTGCTTCTAATGTCCTCGTTAAAAGAAAATGTAAAGCTCATACATGTTTAAACCATGAAATATATACACATTTTTCTGTATGTCATTTAAAATCAGGAAAATATCAAAAGCAAGTTTCTCCTTTATCTTCAATATATGGAAGAAATGCTTGAAGGTTATTTAAAGGATATTTACAAGCATAACTTATATCAATTTTTAAAAAGTTATTTATCATATGAAAAGGCAGATATGTGACGACAAATGATGTTCCTCAAACTTCTAATACATTCCTTGATAATTCTAAGTTAGCAGCAAAAGACGGTATTTCACTGCAATGAATGCTAACACAAATTGTTTCTCAGATTAACTTCTGTCTTTGTATCTTTCTCTAAGGCACATAAACATGAAATTTACTTTTTTTTTAAATTGTGACTGTGTTACTACGAAGTTTTATTTTTTCTACATTGAAATTTAGAATGAACTTGTGTATCTAAAAGTTTGCCTGTTTTTCCCAGCTATCATCTGATCAAACAAAAGCTCTACTGTCCCTTTACAAAGTTTTCAGTACTTGTATTCCGTCACCTCTCTCAGGAACTGAAGCCCAGTTTTATGCTGTCTTCTGCACAGTTTACCTCTCCTTTCCTATTCTGTACTTTTGATTATTAAAATTTTGAATATTTGCACAGAGAGTACCACCTTCTTTTCAGCAGTCTTCTGAAATTCTGTAATGTAGGAACTTCATAAATGCTTCTGAAAAAAAAACTCTTTGCTTTTTAACTATGTCAGCAATTTAACTAATTTCTTCCTCTATGGGTGTTAAGAGTATCATATTGTAATAAAGGTGCAATAAATAAAAACATAAATAAAACAGCACACGATATATACATAACACTGCAAACACATGCAGTGCCATTGAAAACTATGTACTACAGATGGAACTCAAAGGAAAAGAGTCTGCAGGAGCAAGGTTTGGTTGTAAATCCCTCTTCCACCTTAAAAGTTATTCAGTTTTTCCTAAGCTTTATTTTTTCTCCCTTTTAATGAGCCTGAAACTCAGGAAAGAACTTCTTCTCTAATCACATGACTACTTACATTTTTATTACAACCTCCCTGTTAGGACTGTACTTCAAGGCTTGCTGGAGGAACAGACACATTGTGTTGCTTGGATAAAAGTCTTTTACTACAGTGGCTTCTCCAAAGAAGCTCACTAGTCTGGAGGGAAATTATTTTTCCTTTCAGAGTCCAAGAACTTTTATATGCATCAAACTGTAGCTATCTCAAAAATTTGTCACTTCACCTATGCATTACCTTCATGGCTTACTTTTACATTGTCTTGAAAAGAGGCTGGATGAGTCAGTGGATGTCCCCACCAGACACTGCTTCGGTTGCTTTTCAAAGGAAAATTAGCAGAAGTTCTACCTTACATTGACTAACCATTATTAGATGGTAAAAGCAACATACTTTTTAGAGGTGAGGTGCAAACTCTCACCTCTAAATGGCAATGATTTCAGGCAGAACTAAAAAGGAAAATTAGGAACTAAAAAGAAAATTAAAACTGAGTGTCACCAGTGCATACAGGCAAAAAAGCATAATGCACTAAGTGACTCAACAGTTCGTTGTTTATAGGTATCCCAAACCTCTTGCCTGGTGTATGTAGGCACTGCAGTTCTCTGTCTCCAGGCCTCACATGTAGCTCTACATCAGTCTTCAAGACAAATGATAGAGCCTGGAGATAAGGCTCAAAAACAGTCCAGGCTCATGTCAGCTGGCAAGTATATTTTGAAATATAAACATTTCTGGCATAGGAATTCCTTCCCTGATTTTTTTTTTCTATTAATTTTCCAACAGAAAAGTAAAAAACCCCAAAACCCAATATGGCTTTCAAAAGTTTGCTTTCAATTGCTAAATATTTTTACCTCTTCAAGCAATACTTTGCATTGAGGACTGTTCTCCCAGGAACATCAGAACTCCCAAACACTCTTCTCCTCATCTTGATGTCACCTGCTTCTTCACAGTCTGCAGTGATATGACTGTCCTTCACTGATATCACTGCTCTGTCCCAGTGAGCCTGGCTCAGGAACCAGGGTGCAGTCAATAATCAAAGAATTTTATAAAAAAAATTAAAATGTTTATATATTAGCATATTAAAAATAAACAGCCAAAATTTAACAGAACCATTTTAGGCTGTCTTGAAATTTCAACTTGATGTATGCATTTATATGTATTTTATGGATATATACGTATTTATTATTATATATGTATGTTTATAAATGTGTATGTCTATATGTGTATAAATACACACAGAGCCACAGGTATTTTCTTTTTTAATTTCGAGGTATGTGTTATAGAAATGCTTTCACTATTTTTCATTCAGACTACTCCAAATGGGTAAGAGGGTGAGCATGCAGAAAAATTGAACAATCTGTAGCTGGGCAAATGCAGTTGTTCCTTTTTAAGTAAGTGTAGTCCTGTGCCCATGCCAAAAACTTCCAGCAAAGTAACGTGAGCTGCAGGGTGAATAAAGGAGAGATCAAAGTTTCAGCAGCCTCCTCCCTTACAGTGCTGCCCTAGAGTGCTAAGCCTAGCATGGTTTCATCTTGACTCTTAATTGTTAGACTGAGTTTGGTGAGGGAAGACTTTTAATGGTGGAAAAGGAATAATGTTTACTGTTCTTAGAGATACCATGAGTTCTAAAGACTCAGCTTAGGAAAGATAGCAAGAAAAAAGAGAAGCTTAAAGGTGCTAAGTCTGATTTTAGCAGAGTTTTTCTTCCTGTTCCTTACAGCAGAACATTTTCTGTGATGGCTGTATTTCCATGTCTGCATGCTTTGGGTGTAGCAAATTATCCATGAAACTGCTGATTTACTGTGAATTAAAAGAAAAGAAGATCTATGACAATACAGCTGTTAATATATTTGCCTTTTATTGTGATTAGCCAAGACAAATAATGTTTCAAAAAGAGAGGAAATTATCTATCTATAGAAAATGAGAGATGTCCTAAATAGAAAGATAATCCATCTTCCGAAGTTTATACCCAAGAATATAATGTCCTCCATATGAATTTGTTTCCTCCTCTTATTCAAAAAAATTCATTCTGTGCTGTGAAAAAGCAAGTTATCTGTATTGAAGCCACAGAGGCTATGCAACCATTTTATCAAGACTTTAGGATGCTAAAGGAAGAAGCAGTCAATTAATAAAGTGTTGCATTTTCTTTCTTCCTCAATTTTTTCTTTCTTTTCTTGGCCTTGCTTATTAGAACACTTGGAAATAATAAAATAAAATAAAATAAAATAATAATAATAATAATAATAATAATAATAATAATAATAATAATAAACACCCACACACTCAATTCCCAATATAAGTTATTGGATATATCTTTTCCTGATTTGAATTCTCACTATGTACTGTAACTTTATGGGAAATTCATCATTTAACAAGTGGCCAACATATCTTTTTTATTTTTAGGTGAGGCATGGACATGCACAGACACATCATACAACCACACAAAACGGTTAATATTAAAAGCTAGCCATTGCCAAACAGTTCAGTGCTGACCAGGAAAATGTAATTTCTGAGTATAAGGGAAAGTCATGCTTAGTCTGGTTTTGGTTTTGGTGACCTGCATATTCCAAAATATACCAGTATTAAATTTTTAAGCAGCCTTTTTTTTTCCCCTTTTTCTTTGCTGCCTAAGGATGACTTAAGCCTTGTGCTGTTGCCTAGCATAAATCTCTTCCTGCTTCTTTCCCTGATTTCCAGCAATGAGTAAGTATCACTTCAGCTTCTGGCTGATCACAACTGATTGGCATCCAGGACAGAAGGGTCTCTCCCAGGGACCACATGAAGATACACTTCAATATGAAAGCTCAGCAGTCATACTGACCTTTCTTACTATCAGCCATCTTCAAATAAAAATTAGTAAATGCTTAGCCTGCTTCCTTCACTGCTCTTGCCTTCCACTTGAGACTGCAGCTTGTGCCCTCACTGCTGTGGAGATTTTTGGATAACAGCTACTCATCAACCCTCAGCCCAATTCCAGAGACAGTCCTTGCTCTCCAATCAAAGTAATAGGCTAAAGAAAAAGATCTGAGCAGCTCTTGCCTTCTCCAGTTGTAAAGGGTGGACTCTGGCTCGTATTACATCATTTGCAAGATGCAACTCTTCCTCTGTAAATCAACTGAAAAAGAAGCTTCACTGACAGGGAAATATCCAGGCTTGAATCTGACTTATGGCTGTTTTTATTTATTTATTTATCTGTTTTAGGGGCAGGTTATCTTGTGCTGTTTTGGTTGGCTTTTTTTTTTTTGAACAGTGGAAGAACACTAAAGCAGTACTTTGAAAAATATTACAAGGTATAAATAGCACTGCTGAGAGCAGAACACAGGCTTTGTTGTGTTATCACACAGCAGATCCAACAATATACTACAGATCCATATTGTCAACTGAAATGGAAAAGAAAAACAGTTCAACAAGAATGCTTCTTAGGAAAACTACCCAATTTACTCGTGTGTGTCTCAAGGCCAAAGCATCTTATCTTTGCACAAATCATTCTTCTGTAGTGAGTAACAGAAATACTTCAAGTGGTTTTCTGTTGTGTGTCATAACAGGCTTTCTATTGATGTTGCTAAAAAAAAAGGCTGTACCATGGTTTTAAACTAGAAAGAGGTATATAGTTTTTACTCTAGAAGAAAAAAAGTTGTATACCAGATATTTTATCAGTATTAAGCTCATAGAACCTGAACAAATACATGTTTTCCATATCAGCAATAATGTTTATATTCTTTTATTATAAACTGTAAGGTTGAACCTTTTATTGCACTCTTTATTAGTTTGGGGGATTTCTTTTTTTTGACTTTTGAGATTAATTTTATCACCTTGAGAGCAAATCTTCCCACATCAACAGAAGAAAAGTATTCAGCCAATAACGATCACTTTCTATTGTGCAATCATTACTCAGTTACTCTAGTCAATGCACAGATATTGGCTCAAGTATACAAGACCAATTAAAATAGGAACACTGGCAAGAAAACATAATGATACTTCCTTCAATTTATTAGTTACGGTAAATGGCTTACAACAAACTGAAAAGCCAGTAACATTCTGAGATGGATGCATTGCTTCTGTACTGTGGATAATTAAGTGTTTTGGTGGGAATTTGTTCGTAGGACTGATATACAATTAGACAAATTTGTTCACATATCATGTTTCATTGAAGTCTGTATGAGTCTTCTATGCTTGGCAATGGGTCCTGATCCTAGATGCTTTTATGCCTGATTAATTGTCAATATTAGGCAGGAGTTTGCTCATTAGCTCCTAGCAGGGCACATCTCAAATTGCAGTAAGCTCCATTTAGAGATGATATGCTCACCGTTAATAAACTGCATGGATTGTGTGTGTGAATCTCAGTTAGCTGACTATATGCATATACATATACACATACTCATATATTATGCATGTATACACACACACAAACATATACATACATATATATGTGTGTGCATATATATATATATATATATATATATTTATATACATACACACACATACATAAGTTAGCTCCGTGGAAGAAAAGAATAAATACAAATTATTCCCCTGTATACAAGTTGTGGCTGCAAGTGCTGCTAACTTATTCAGGGCTCCCTAGTGAATAAAAACATCCCAACATAAATTTACTGTGTATTATTCATGCTACATTTTAAGTTTTCAATCTGTCATGTCAACTGCTTTAAATCATATCTAAACCAATGTGCTAAACAGACATCATTTTTAAACAAAAGGAAGTAAATTAAAAAACATCTTGCTGTACAGCAGACATTTGTTTTGTACATTCATTTTCCAAGGACTTCATTCCTTGATCAAGAGAGATAGAAGGTTAACAGAGAAGTAACTGATAATGCAAACTATATTTTCCAGATCAATTTTACCTCCTAACTAGTAATACTGCTGTGCTCAACAATTCCGCCTCAGTGATAAAATCTGACTGTTCCCAGATCATAAAGTACTTATCATGTCTAAAAAGTAAATACGCTTTATTAACATAATTGTTTCTGCTCCTAATTTTTAAAACCCTCTGTCAGCTGAAGATGAAGTTTGTATGACAGTATTAGTAATAAAAGTCTTCGTCCAACAAGCTCATGGGAATCAACAGGAAGTTACAAAAAGGAATCAGCAAACTTCCCATCGTAAAAGATTGTGTGCTGAGCATAAGCACTAAAGAAAGAAACCCTGGAAAAGTAAAAAAAAAAACACACCAAAACAAACATGACCTATTTCAGCCTCATGTGTGGAGGGAACGAAGGAACGAAGGTGAGGAAGTAGTAGTAAGGGCTATTATTTAAGTGTAAAACCAGGAACAAAAGCAGTGATATAGCTGGTTTTATTCTTCAATGAGACAATGCTGCCTCCACATTCTCTGGTGCTGTAACTACATTTCAGAGATGACAATGAGATACTTTCATCAGGAGATCTTCTATCTTCACAGTACCAACTGTGAGTTGTTACTCACAGTGCTCAAACATGAGAAGGGGTTGTTTTGTGTTTTTTCATGCAATTCCACTAAGAACCAAAGATTACCAAGTTGAATTAATACAGCACTTAAACCCTGGGTTAACCAAAAAAAGACTCCAGGAATATGAATATCAGTAGCTAAGCAGATCTCTGTTGGGAAGTACATTAAAAGACAGAAACAAACATAAAGAAATGGCCTTTCGAAATACCCAGAACAGACCCCATTTTGCTTTATGTTACAATATTTGTCAAATGTAGTATTCCAGTATGAACAAAATAGGGCATTGACTCACATTTCAGTAACTTCAATTTAAAAACCCCAAACTATCTTGATAATAGCATGAGGAGTTAGTTGAACATTTAAAGGTCTGTAGTCAGTCCTCACATGCTACCACAAGATCAAGCATGTTTGGAATATGGTTCTACCAAACAGGGGCCGCTCTATGTTACTCAGACATCTCCTAAAGCAAGCAACTGCAGCAGAACAGACTCCCAGGCAGAGCTCATCATGCTTGGGAATAAGTAAGGTACTGTGATTATCTCTAAAACTGAAGCAGTAAAAATGTCATTTTTCAAGACTATTAGGTTTGAGGTAAAACTAATGGCAATTAATTTCTTAATTAAAAACAGCTATTTCTTTGCTTCAGACTTTAAATTCTGGAACTCCTATGACAATGAAGGAATATATTTGTGTGTAATGCAAAAGTATGGGGTTTGAGTTTTGATTTTACAGTCAAAATCTTTTCTGCTCATTTTCAAAGAATAGAAGAAGGCATTTTGGTCACAGGGAAGACATGCCTAGACTGGAAACTCACAATGTTCAGTGGCCTTCCCTCTGTGGTCCTCCCATCCTTTCACACTAAAACCAGATGAATTAAGGTACAGTTTTGGCACAAAGAGGGATCAAGTCACATCTGTGGAGGAGAAAGCTAGACAGTGGTGAACATCTCATAAATTAAGATCTTTACAGACTATAAAGAAGCTAGAATCTAAGAGATTGCTAAAACCTCATTTGAGGTTTAATCTAAGGATTAATCTAAAACTGTGACGAATGCACTTTGGGGGCTTAATGTTCCACCAGTTATGTTAAAGCACATGCTAAATTTTACATGATCAAGAATATGTCTAAATACTGCACTAAGAGGACCTGGTCACTGCTGAGAAAACATATGTAGAGCGAATGGACTAATTATGGTGAAAACCTTCCTTCTTCAGTGGAATTAATTGTGGAATATATTAAGTATTTTCCTTCATAATATCAAAAGGGAGTTCTGTGTTCAACCACAGTGTGAGCACCAACATTGGAAAGCATGGATACCTCTTTACCCAGGTGAGTCACATGACAACTCTGTATTTTTGATGACTAAAATAACATGAAACCCTACAACCTAAAACACTACAACCTCTCTAACCTACAACTTGGGCGGAGGAGGCTTACCGGACTCAATTTGAAAGGCATTATGTTTTCAAGGAAGTGTTGGATGCTTTTAAAATCAGGCAAATTTAAGCAGTTTCAAGTGAGGTACTAGAATATCTCTCTTTCTTTAACAGACTGTTGTCTGAACTTTTCTGTTCCTGAACTTTTCATATACCTTAATTTTGGATCTTGCTGTCATTAAAAATTGTTTTCAGAGTGTCAATGTGAGGTTAATGTATAGAAATCCCTTTTAAAAACAGAGATTACATTTTAGTTGGTTCTTAGCTCACTCAAAATGCTGCTGATTTGCTGGTGTATATAGACAATGGAAATAAGGTTGACTAAAAGAAGCAAAATAGCAGGTAGCCTTCATCCATTACACAATAACTTGTAACTTTTAGAATTTGCTCTGCAGAGCAACCGAGATAATAACTTTGTCCACTTCCATATGGAGAAGCCTTCCGCTTCCTAATACCTGACACACTTTCACACTCCAGGGTTCACTATAAAGCAGAATATGTCTCTGCATTAAAGGAACAATCTCCAGCAATCCACGAAGTAAATTATGCATTTATCATACTTAGCCCAGTTTCAGAACAAAAGCTTTTATGATGACACACCTGCACTCAGATTCCTAGTTCTAGGGATGTAAAACCAGATCGTGTCTGTCATGATTGTCATCATTATTGTCATGACATGATGGTCATTACAACGTGAGAAGAAAGAAATATTCTTACAAATTCCTTAGGTAAAGAATAAAGTCTTGAGCAATAGAAAGACAAAACATTAACCCTAAACCTGAGGCTGTTTCAAAAAGCCTTTGGAGAAAAGAAGGATAAGTTCAAAAGAAGTATGAGTTTTCTCCACCTTGGCTGGTGGTAAAATAAGCCTAAGCTCAACTCTTTGCATGATCAACACTGAAGAAGACTTAAAAAAATAGAAGTGGCAAGGGTCAAGACTAGCTGGGTCTTTCATCTTCATCCCTGATCTTCTCCATTGATTTGCCAACTTGAAATACCTACTGCAGGATAATGACCGGTCCCCTAGAGGCATAATATTTTTAAGATGTGAAGGTTACTACTCCTCATCTTCATCTTAAAAAAAAAAAAAAAAAAAAAAGTCAAAGGTTCTTGAATCAGATGACTTGTTGACAGCAAACACGGCATTTGAATTATGAGCACATTAGAGAAACACATCAGTGAGATTTGCCTTAAGACATGTGGGAGATAAATATGTAACTATAGAGCACTGGAGTATAGAGCACCGTGCTTTCCAGCAGAGTGAAGCATTAGGTATCAAGGGCTGGATGAAACATGCTGATGTTTGGTGCTAAACATCAGCAGCTGGCCACTAACTGTAAGGCAAGCTCCAATGCAACCAGCTGTATGTGCTCAGCCAGCATGAAAGATTCTGAATAGGAAAACTTTTGCATTTAAAAGACATCTAAACGGAACCTGGGGAGAGAGAAAGAAACAAAAACCAAAAAGAAAATGAGAAAAATGGAAGCAAGCATGGGCTTGTCTCTCAGCCCAAGCAGATACCCTTTTCTGATGTGGTTCAGCACTAAGAAGAGAGGTGAGTGTCCCCCCCTGACAGGACTGCTTGTTGGCCACATAAAAGACTGGAGGGTCCTGATGCAAGATCATTGTTGATTAATGCCTTTGCCTGAAGAAGCATATTTGTTAATGTTGAATACCCCCAGTGAATTATGTTTCCAGAATGCCAAAGTACAGCAAAAATCCCAGATCATCTCCATGCCTCTATTGAATAATTTAATATTAGTCTTTTCTGTCTGCCTAAGTCAATAAGAAGTCAATTACCTGCTACTAAGAAGAGTCCATGAAGAGAAATAATATTTTTTCTCCAAACTACAAGAAAATGGAAGAAAGAACCAGAAGAATAACAGTGAAAGTGTTATAGTTAAATCTGTGATTGAGCTTATCAAAATGCTCCGACAGTTATGATGGTTCATGCTCAGGACTTTCAGGTACTGTTTTTCATGTCAAGAGGGATCTACTCACAATCATTTTACAAAAAACTTGTCTGAAAATTGGAGGTGGCTGACTATTGTATGCATTTGGTTTTTTTTTTTTATTTTTTATTTTTCCGGTCAGGCATCATTCTGTTAGCTTCAAAATTAATCATAAGCAGTGAGCAAAACCAATATTTTTCTACAGAAAAAAAAAGTCAACAATGATTGAGAAAGCTTAGCCAGGAACTGATTTAAATTATTCTTGCCAAAAAGTGAAAAAACGCGCTCCTACTGTAACTGGATACTGAATCTAAAATCACAATAGCAATTTTCTTCTAAGAGGGGAGGGAATTTAGACCAACACATGTAGGGAAAAAAAGCTCTTAGAGTGATTTAAAGAAAATGTCACCTATTTTTTGGAAGCAGAGTTGACAACATTTTCATGATTTATTAACTTTCACATGGCAATGGCTGCTCTTTCCAAGATAGGTTGCACAGTCAAAACACCCACAGCCCTTTTCGGCTCCAGAGGTTTCCAAAACTCAGTGACTTAGTTGTCAAGTAGTTTTTGCCTTTCCCTTTCCCAGGTCAAAGACACCTGGGCAGGACAAGTCTACAGGGTTTCTTTGTGGGGTATGATATCTGGAATGCCTCTCTTTCTGGAAAGGAGGTTAATGAGTGAGAAAAAAGAGCGACTGGACTAATATACAGTGATAACTGAAAAAGGAACATCACGTCAAAGTCCAAACCTCATCTAAACTGCTTAGGGGTTTTAAGTTCTTTTGTATTTTGTCAGTGTTGTGAGCTGTACTTTTCCACCGTAAAGTTATTTTTAAGCCAAAGTGGAAGATAAAATGATAAGATAAATACTAAAATGAAAAGAAGGGAGACCTAGAAATCTCTTAAGAAAGTCAATTGTTAAGACCCTTCCTTGTAGTAGTGACAAGTAAACTGTTCTCAATAGGTTTGCCAAAATACTCATAGTCTTTCATTCATGTAAACAGAGCCTTTCGCCAGTTTAAATTGAAAAGTACACAGGCAAACTCAGGCATATTTCATCCTTCTTTCCACATTCATCGCTGCTTTTGTAGCTCAAACACAGTGAGTGGGGGCCCAGTGGGTCTATTAGAGGTGAAACCACAATTCCAAATTCCAGTAAGACATTGAAGCCGAGCAAGATTTGTCATTGTAGAAATTTTGACTAGGTCCTTATGAAATCCAAGCATATTATACACAATTCCTTTGACCTCTGCAGAGTTTTTTCAGTTTCACACTTGTTGGAGCAGAAGTAAAGATTTTCCTTTTTTTCTCTCCTCTTTCCAGTTATTTATGCTTCATTGTCTACTTTGACAAAACATTGCTTCCCAAAGAAGAATTCTCCTTTGCATTTCTTTCCATTCTTCAATTGCACAAAATATAACATTTTCGGAAGAGTTTACATCCTTGCACTGGGTCTAGTAGAATGGTCTCAACAGATCTGCATAGACAGAGAAAACTCATTTCTGAGAGCAAAGCTTGCTCGCTCTTTCTTTCTTTCTTTGTTTCCCCTAGGATGCTGAATGCACTTTATGTTTTATTTTGAAATTATGAAATCAGGAGAGAAGTAATCCAAATAAGCTGTGGAAGTCACTCAACAATCGAGAGAGGAATAAACTAATGCACATTACGTCAAGACCTCCCCTCTGTTTTAATCTCATATATGTAGAGATAAGAACAGTATCTATTTATCTTAAGAATTTCCTGATGCAAAATGAAGATAGCAAAATCTCAAATACATGTAGCAATGAGAAAAATCTGGGATGCAAATTCCAGGGACTGATTTATATCCAATAGACTCTTTTACCATTTGCTTCTCAGATTTCATTTATCCTCTTTCCTACAACTTTTACCACCTGAAGTTTTCTTTCATTTTTTATAAATGGAGTCACTTGAGGTGAACCAGGCCATTATCAAACACTCCTGTCGAGGGGCTAGTGCAGTGCAGCATTTATTTGGGAAGACCACTGAGAGGACTCAGGCTCTGGGTGTCACATCAGGGATCAGCTTTGGCACTCGCTTCTATCTCTTTGCTGGGCTCAGTCAGCAGAGATGCTGGCAACCTGATGAGGGCACAGATTGTTGTTTTCCTGTGGCATTTCCCCTGTGCAGCCCAGACATGATGGGAATTGCATGGAGGCTACTGCCCCAGCTGCAGAAGTTGGAGCTGAACAAGCATTCACAAGTTACACACTCAGACACTTAATCATGCTGACTAGTGGAAGGGTCAGACAATAATCTGACCTTTAAGGAGTAGCTATCAAAGGAAGGAGGTCAAAACCATCCATTTCCAGAAACAGTGGTAGTAGTATAGAAAAGGTGTTCAGCTGGACTGTACAGTGGACTGTATCCTTAAGTTCTTCTGACATACAGACTGCATGTTGTTACCACTGGAAGAATCTCCTCTCAGTCCCACCTTCAGAGAATCCCACAACTGGGCTAATATTTTTCATGAAGAATACTGTTCATGGAAGATAGTTAATAAACTCATTTTATGAATTAATGTCCTTTTCCTGGGAGAGGCAAGCATAAGTTACAAACCCTATATGACATTTTGCACAGAAAACCATAGGTGTTCAGAAACAGAAGAGCTCTATTGATGTTATGGGCCACGGAGCAGTGTGGTGAGATCTGTTTGGGGACCTCGTGAGTGGATAGACAACCAGTCAGTGCTAGTTCCTCTCTTCCAACCTCACTTAACACAGATGAGTAACAGCTAGCTATTACTGGTGCCATGGAGATGGTACAAAGCAGCTCCTTGAAGACTGAAACAATGTGGTGGCTTTACTGCATGCCAGAGATGCTGCTCAGCTCTGTGCTCCAGCAGGGTTTCAGGGAGAACTCTAACTCCAAAGACCACAGAATTGGCTTTTCAAAGTCATGATTCATGCACATTAACTAGGAAAAGTAGGACACAACACATGCTCCTATTCTAAAGGACTTCAGTGCCAAGGCACAGTGATCTCTGACCTTTCTCAAATTGTAAATTAACTGTTGGTTTTTGTTCTCCTTGATGTTCCTTTAGGTCATGCAAGGGATGCAAGAATCTAGTCTGAAGAATAAGAATTTAATGGCAGTAGCAAGCAGATGCAGATAATGAAACTCTGTGACAGGGCTACTATTTTCAGAACAGTCTTCTGAAAACACTTTTTTAATTTCAAACACATACTTAAATTTATATACACACATGCACAGACGGAGAAAGCAAGCTATCCAAACTTTAATGAAATTTGGCTATTTCTCTTCAGGCTAAAAAAGAAAAAGATTTTTTTCTTTGTGTTTAGATATTCATCTGAGCCTCAGAGAGGATAATCAGGAGTTTCATAGAGTTTGTGGTCCCAACTTCCTTAAAAACATTCAATCAGCCCACTAAAGTCATTGTATTTTCTGAGTCTGGTTTTAATTTGTTAAGATCAGGAATACAGGCGTTTTTGAAAGAAAGTCCTTTTTCCTCTGTGAAGTGAGTTTCCCTGGATGTCTTTTAATGTCATATGATTAGGTAGAGAGGTGCACTACAGGGGTATGACAGAAGAGAGAGTGACATTAAGCTGCCTTATTTTCTCCATATCAAATAGACATGATTATTATACAAAATTGATCTTAGGACACTTTCAGTGATTGATCAGTACTCCTTTTTAGGATTTCAACAGAGTGTGCTCAGATCACATAAATAATGTTTTATTTTTAAATCTAAGTTATTTTCCAGCTGCATTCTTATGTGCCTGTCACTGTTTAAACATCTTATTTAGAGAGCTAAAGAATGATAGCTCACCACATAGGTAGTTCTATGTGTATTTTGTTTTCCCGTCATAGATTATTTCAGTGTGTAATTCACCTACTTTCTGGCAAACTTTGCTAGAGTTCACACAGACCTAACCACAGATTTCTGCAAAAAAAAATTATGATACTTTTCAAACTAATGGATAATTATTTTTTTCATGCTCCTTTTTAGAATTTAATAATGTTACTCTTGCATGTAATTTTTAATTTAGAATTTATCTTGTCCATATATATAGAAATGTTTTGTGACCTTAAGACCAAATTCTACCCTTATCTGTAAAAATGAAAAAATGTTGAAGAACGTAAAATAGTTCTGACAAGGAATGTCTGAAATAAGCTCCAGCTTTGTGTATTGACTTTAAGTCATGAACAATAGTAAGAGTAAGATAATTCAGCCTTTACAACCAGTACAGAAAGCTGAATCTGTCTCATTTTCAGCATTAGGCAATACATGAAACCCACCTGGGGATCCTGGGAAAGCCCATTCAACACTCATTTTCAGCTTTGTTTTGTTTTTCTCCTCCCACTTCCCAGCCTACATGAACACTGAAGGACATACAATCTGTCTTGTTTTCCCACCTGTAACGAAGTACACTGGGGCAAAAACCCTGCTAGAAGAACTAGGTTACAAATGGTCTCTTAACCCATTACAGCTGCACCAGACATATAAATTGGCTGCATGTGTTGTGTTCTCTCACTTTAAATGCACTCTACCTTTATAAGTTATTCTTTAAGCTATCTTCTGTTGCCATAGGCACACTAGGTTGAACAGATCTAGTTAAACACAAACAAGACAAAAATAAAACGTGTGAACCTGTGCCTTGAGAAAAAGACACCCTGCCTTTTCCAAGGATTCCACAGAATGAGCATTTTTGACAATATTTATATATGCTGGGTTTTCAACTCTACCTTGGACCTCCAGCGTACAACGATTCTACACATACACACCCACACTGTACACACATTGGCATATGGTATTTACAGTACACCTTCCATATTATCATATAACTTTCTTATTTCCCACTATGAAACACATAGAAAATTTATGCCGTGTTGCATACAGTATGCTGTGTTCAAGTGAACTTTACTACATACAAAGTTTCAAGAGCAGGTCTGTGCGAATCATTAACTTTTCAAAAGGCACCAGTTCCCTTCTGTCACTAATGACATGCGTAACAGTTTAATGTAATGCTACTTTTAATTATCAGAGCCCTTTCTTTTAAATATCAAATTTCCCTCTCTAAATTGTCCTGAGTTCTCTTTACAGTCTCATCTGTCACTGTAAATGTCATCACTTTATTCCTTCTTTGGATGCAGTGACAGGCCCACTCTTATCCCCAGCTTTATCTCTTTTTCCATCCTTTATTGTACTACAAAGATCCCTCTTTCATAGTTTACAGCTGTATCCGCTTTCCACACGTGGCAAATGATTGCCTCGGTAAAGGTATTTTCTGTTTCAATCTTGCATTTTCCCAAGGGAGAACAAAAGGGACAAGCTTTCTGGAGTTGGTTTCACTGAGAAAATTGTTTAGAATTGCCTCATTCCTCAACAGATTAACGAATGCATACAATCCCGGCTTAAGTGCTATTGTACAGCACAATTTGTCCATTATACTTTGTCCCTTCCATTTATAAAACCCCCTCACCAATTAAAGTAATACAGCCTTCCAATACCTGCTCCCAATTAAATCTGAGCTGTATTACCTGCCTTGATGCAGCTGGTCACAGATTCCTACCACTTACTAGCATTCATTAGCCCAATTCATTATATGGGGGCTGGTGGCAGGAATTCAAGCTACCGGCTTTATTCAGGGGCCATCAAAATTATCAGCTTTCAGCACAAGGCCCAAATAAGAACAGGATTAAGTGAAGGGAGAGGGAATTCATACAGTAGCGAAATGTCATTGTTTCTACTTTGCTCATGTCTCTTCTAGATCAGTGCATCAGGAGCATCCACTGGGTGTACAAAAGAAGACAGCTGGTCACAATTGGAAGAAAGCCTTTTGCTCATTTGCTTTCAGTATAGCTCCTAATTTTGTTTTCCTGTGCCTCTTGCCTCCCAGCCTCCTTGCTCCAAAAGATAGCCTATTGTCTGATCTGGAGCCTACTTACAGATGTGATCATTAACCACTTAAGGTCTGCTGTGCAGACAGGCTCAGTACAGTTAAAAGACAATCTTTCACTTACTGAGATGAAAAAACCTAATTTTTCTGGCAAGATGAAAAATTGCTGAATTGCTGATGTTTCACTGCCCAGTGTAGCAGGGCTTTTCTAGGCCCTTGGTGCTCCCAAGATGCTCTGCTAGGTGACAGTGTGCAGTGTGGCAGGTAGTGTAGCAGGAAAAGCCATCTGCTGCTCGGAAGTGGTTTAAGTGTCAATGTCCACTCTGTAACTGAGCTTCCAGACTTTACTGGATGGTGGTGATAGCAAGACAACCAGCCACATCATAAGCTTTGGGGCTGTCACAAGAAAAGGAATTGGGGCAGAGGAAAGGGAAGATTTACTCTCGCCTGGTACTTGGAGGTGGCACAAAACTGTCGTGCTCCGCCTCTGCCCACTCCAAAGAAGACTGTGACCATGTCATGGCTTGCTGCTGGCCTGTCTGAGGATGGTGCAAGCAGGGCGATTAAAAAGAGAGGAGAAACAGTAATATTACCTATGAATGCAGTGAAAGGAGAGGCTTGAAAAACTCAATCTAGACAATTTTGGACCAATTTTAAGCTAATTCTTTACTGCAAACACTCATCTCTTATCAAGGATCAGCAACATATGCACATCCATAGCATTTTTTAAGGTGGTGGAGGATGTATATTGGTGTTTTCCTCTCAATTAACTTCTAGGCAATTTTCCCAGCTAAATACATAACATCTTTGGCAACATGCCAACCAAAACCTTAAGACCCAACACTAAATTCTGTACTTATACAGGCAGCTTAGATTTTCATGTGGTGAACTGGAAGAATGCCAGTAGCTCCCACCATAAACCTAGCAGTAGGAACACTATATATATTTTTTATCAAGAAACTCGACTTTATTTCCTAAGACCACTTGAAATCTGCACCATTTTAATGTTCCTTTAGCACAAAATAAAAGAAAGATTTAACCTGCTATTAAATTAACCCAATTAGCCATTTATTTCATGTAACCTTACACTTCTGACGGCATTAAATCAAACACACCAACATGTGGATTTTCTTCCTTTTTTTTTAATTTTTTTTTTTTTGTAAGTTATGGTAATTACACACTGCCTGCTAGACAATAAATTTCTTGCTAGCCTTTTGCCCTGTTCTTTCCCTCTGGAAGAGAATTGTTAGAAGAGAAGCATTTCAAGACTCCTCCTCATATACCTCGTATAATGCTGTATTGGAACAAGATGGAACACCTATGCACCTTAAGCCATAAAATAAAATAATCAAAAAACCAGAGAAAAATGGGGAGTTAGAAAAAGGAAAAAGCAAAAAGAAAAAATGAAAAAAGAGGAAAAAAGAAAAGAAGGTAAGATATTTACAAAGGGCTGGCTTCCAGGCATGATAAACTGAAGTGCAGGTGAGTGTAGCCTCTACATGTTGTCCCTGTTATTTGACTTAGATCATGTACCAGAGGCCACTGTTAGCTGGATGTTATGTTTTTCTCCAATATCAATTTTTTGGGGGGAGTGGGGAGAAAGAAAACCCAGTTCAAGTAAAAACTGGCAATAATCCATAATCAGAATGCCCAAATCTGTCTCCGACACATTCACAAAGAGAGCAGCCAAACAACCACGTGTGGCACAACTGCCAACAAGGGCAGTGTGGCTTTTCCCGATGTTCTGGCCCTCCTTTGCCTTCCAGGCAATGCCTTTTGTGGCCAGGTCGCCTGTGCTGCTACCCTGTGCTTGCCAGTAGTCTCCTTCATTTGCTGCTGCCATTTTGTCCCATTTTCAGGCTGTGAGCGAAGCAGTTTATCCCAGGGCAGACGAGGCGCTGCAGCCACCCGCAGCGTGCCCCGGCTCCCGCCGGCAGCACCCCGCCCGGTGTGTGCTCGGTGCCCCGGGAGAGGGAGCAGGGGCAGCTCCTCCACCTTGGAGCAGCGTTCCCATTGCACATCGTGCCTGTGTGCAGCTCTGGCAGGAAACTGTCAGCAGCATATTGGGTATCCTCACAAAGCAAGGAGAGTGCCCTCCTTGGTTCTGTTTAGATGTCTTCTTAGGGGCTTACTTTCAAAGATGGCTCTGACTTCTGACCCTGATGCAGATGGCATAACTGTTGCCTTGGCAGGCTGCCACTCACATCCGGTTTCCAGTCTCACGTTCTCTTTCCTTTACAACGTGGGTAACCCTGCTCCCGGCTTTTAATTTCTCCTCCTTTTCCCCCTCCTTCTCCCCTCCCCCTCCTCCCCCCTCTTCGTTTCTAGTTCCTCTGGCAGGCACAGCTCCTTGGCTCCAGAAGCTTGTTAGGTATTTGTCATCAAAGATTTTATTCTTCCTTCCATAAAGTTCACCCACGATGACAAAACTAATGAATGACTCTAAGAAGCATCATGATATTCTAGCTAAAGGAAGCCAAAAGAATGGCTGAAGTGTCTTTCCTTCTTTTTTTTTTTTTTTTCCTGGCTGTCAATATTTTAATTTCTCAATTAACTTCACTTGCAACCCTAGTAAGCATTAACAATCTTTTGAATCTTATATGGNTTTCCTTTTTTTTTTTTTTTTTTTCCTGGCTGTCAATATTTTAATTTCTCAATTAACTTCACTTGCAACCCTAGTAAGCATTAACAATCTTTTGAATCTTATATGGGTTTTTAAATATGAAGAGCTTTGTTATCTTCACAGACTTTTAAAGATAGATTGATAAACTGTAAAGAGTACAAATTTGATATGGCATCTTGAGTTGAAGACTTATCTAGAAGACTTTCTGAAATAAATTACTTTCAACCCTTTATCTGTTATTAACTCTTCAGGAATCACACAGTATTCAGCAACGTGAAATATGAACAGCTCTGAATCTGAAATAATCTGAAAATACATACCCATTACTGTTTAATTCAAATTCAGTACTGGAGAAGTTCAATGCTTTTAATTTTGTTTCTTCTCTCTGATGAAACTTGCAATTCCTTACTTCACCTTTAAAAAATCCTTGCCTCACTAAAACATGCATTCTGCAGTTCTGGATTTACATATCTTCATATTCAAATGTAAAGATTTAAAATTTTAACTTATGTAATACTTAAAAATCACATTTTTGATGCAGAATTGCGCTGTGCTCTACATAAACACCCTCAGGTTTGGACTGCCAAGAACCAGGCCAGGATTCCTGTTTTCTGGTTTCATTCTAAAGCAGGCTGAAGCAGGGAGGGAAGGGAATGAGCATGTCCCAAGCTGACACACCTTATGATGATGGAGGAGTTAAGAGAAAGCCTTGGAGAAAAGTGTTCTTAAGTCTGACCCACAAATTTTGACATAAAAGGGGACATGCGTTTACATGTGTGTTTTGCTGCTCTGAGATGCACTGCTACAGACCATACTACTTCTACCTTTCTTGGGAGTTTCATTTAATCCTGACAAAACAAGGCTTGGAGTATTCAAGAAAAGGTAGTTCTTGAGATGAGAACAGAATTTCCTCAAAGGAAAAGGAAAAACTTCATTGTGGATTAACCTTGTCCCTAATTCCTATTACCTGGAATGTTTGATGCTGTTGTGTGGTCTGATTCTCTGGCAGCTGTTGGTTTCCAAGTAATTCAAAACATTACCATCTTTTAGCTAAACAGATTTCTTAGTTTAGCCCAAGCAAACTGCTCTGCCTCTGTGGGATCATCTTTTCCAGACACTGGGTTCTTTTGGTGAGAATGAAGGCAATACCAAATACATTTGTGTCAGCTTCATCTTTACAGCACATAGATCTGTGCCCTGATTGCTTCTTTTTGGATTACTCCTAGGCAAAGCACTGGGTAAATAATCCACCTTATTTATTTAAAATATGAGGTTTACTTATGAAAAAAAAAAAAAAAGAAAAAAAGAGAGAAGAGATAGAAGGATGCACACTTTCAGGATTCCTCTTTGCAAGAAGATTCTTCCATTTATCTGCATTGCCAGGGCTGTTCACTGGGGTGAAAACAAACTTTGAGACACCTTTCCAACCTGCCTGAATGACAATCTCAGATGTTATAGTACTGCCACTTTTTGGTTTTGAATTTTTGTCCTTATGTTGAGCAAGTCTTTCCTTATGTTTGCAGGTACACAGTAGATTCTTCTGACATCTGTACTGCCTCCTGGCTGGGATGTATTATATTTCCAAAGACATTAGATTTTCAGAGATTTGTAGGATAACAGCTGGTTTTCTTACATGCTGTTGTTGCCCATTGGAGGTAGTCCAGGTTGCAGACTGTGATCCCTTGGGGATATTTTGCCTTAGCCAGACAGGAGTGCACTCTCTGTCCGTATTTCATATAAACCATTCAGTTGTGTGTTCGGGTACCATACCACAAATTATTGGAACTTCACTTTGATATTTCAAACATTTCCATAAAAAATTTCAGTTACATGTAGGTACTGCCTTAGAACGATTTTGGTCTTCTTCCATTTATCCAGAAAAGTGGCTATGCTTAGCAACTGCACGAGGGAAGAGACAATGCTGCAGGTAGAACTGATGCCACTTTCTGCTCTTCAGTCTGTACTCAGACTGAACAACGGTTTCCATAGGTATGATTAGATGCTTTACAAAGCTGAAGTAAATATTTTTACTGTCCTCATTTTTCTTGGGTAATTTCTCCTTGAACTTTTTGCTGTTGTGCTTTGGGCTATCGATTTAAGATATTGAGCAAAATAGACTAGTAAGTTTCCATTATTCACTCCAGAAATATTTATTCTTTTTTTTTTCTTCAGCACCACTCTGTTAACTTTGTGTTTTTGTTTAATATAGCTTGTATCAAAAACGAAGGCAAAGTTGTTATGCTTGTAATAGACACACTTTTGAAAATCTTCTTTACTTTTACTACATACTCTTAGGTTTTTGTTTCTAACAAAGTTGCTTGAAATCTTGTTTCTGGTAGCATTTACTTTAACTTATACACGACATTTTGAAGTACATTCTTTCTTTCTGTGAAACTACATGAAGAAAAAAGCAAGCTCCAAGATTTTCTTCTGTGGCTTCTCGTCATCTTCCACTTGCATCTCTCTGTGGTTCTATGATCATGTAAGATGTTGTGATGGTGCAGAAGTTGGAACCTTGTCCTGAATGCTCTCTAGGATTTTGTAAAGTTCTACAGGTCTTGCTATTCCACCACATACATTGATGAAATTTGATTAAATTGCCAGCTTTCAATGACAATGAGAAACTTTTTTTTTTTGTTTAATTTAAGAATAAATAATTCTCTATTGACACCAATGGTCTCCACCTGTATATACAAAATTGGTCAAACTGGTCAGACCAATGGTCTGTTTCGCATCTCCAACAGTGCACAACAGCAGGCACATAGAGAATAACATAAGAACAGGGAAACAGCTGTGATACTTCCCAGATCCCAGCACTGGGACTTGTTAAGCCATGGATGGCAGCTTTGGGCATAATAGTCCTTGATGGATTTTTCTTCCAAGAATAGGAAGCAATCAAAGCATTTCACACTGGTAACATCTCATGGCAAAACTTTTACAACTTAGCTATGTCTGCTTTTGCATCTCTGAGATCCCTGACCACAATTCACCCCTTCACATAATTCTTTGATACTGTGTGTGTTCAAATACCCGTATGGATTTGCAGCATTTTTAAATTTTTATTTCATGTCCCCTTTTATCTGATAAAACACCATCTTCAGAAAGAAGTGTTGAAAATAGCTAAATTGCTGAACTTTTCTCCAGACTCACCATAAACAATAAATAAATTTTCTTTGTGGAATCCAAGGTTGTGGAGTTTGTTTTGTTTTATTTTTGCAAGGATTGATGCATGTTTTGCCTTTCTTATTTTTTTATGGGATTTGCTAAGATTTGCTCCTTCATTGTTTCCTTCCTTCACTCGAAGATTGTGAACTTCATAATGTGTTCTCTTTCTCTCCAGACTTTTGAGGACATTGTCACATAGAGAGTGGTTTGCATTGGCAGAGAATCTGCAACAATCTCATAGATACTGCATGACTAGTTCCAAAAGATCTGTTCTGATTTTTCTCCAAGGTACAATGCCTTTCTGTAATTCTAGTATCAAGTCTTAGTATTGGTTTGCAAACAGAATTAACTTTTTGATTGTTTTTATTCACTTTTCATTTAACATTTCATTCACGTACTGGGTATAACAGATGCTGTCTACATCCTGCCATTCTTATGGATGTGGACAATATTTCTGCTGAGCCAAGAGGTAGACATTTCCTATAATTTTTGCTCTGGGTTGTCACTCATTCAGTCACAGTGTCAGCTGTAAATGTTAGTATTATTTCTTCCACAAACTGTATCCAGGAACATATTAATTATCAAAGCTGTAGAACCAAGGTATTTAAGCTTGCTTCATCATTTTCCCTTTCCTTATTCTGTTTTGTAACCAAACAGTATCATTGTTGCTGAAGCTCTCTCCTTGTAGGTGTTCTCCAACTGTATTACTCCCACTTGCTTCACTGTTTGCCTATGTGATGTACTCAAACATAATGTCTGGTGTAATTATCTTCCTCAGGCATGGGCGTTCCTTTTCCCTTGCATGGTGCAATCCGCTACTGTTGCAAATGTGCATCGATGGATTTCTGTCACTCTTTTCAACAAAAATACTGCACAAAAAGGGGCATTCCTCTCCTCACCATGAATTCCTTTTTGGTGAAAGTATGTATTTTATCACAGCCTGACATTTGCATACTGGTACTTCTAAATAATGTCATATCAATTTAGATATCTGGATAAGTCAAATAATTTGAGTATCCTATTGAATTATTTTTCTAATGCTTGTAATTTTCTTTCAATTACTTTTGATTTGGATCCTGTATAGTACAAATCTTACACATTTCCATATTTTAAAATATATGGGGTTTATTTCAATCTAGTGAGTCAACCCTTTCTTAGTTATTTTAGTAAGACTTTTTTTTAAACTCTTTTTTTTTTCTTTTTTTTTTTTTTTAAAGTAGGAAATGTTTCACCTTTTATTTTCAAGGCAAACAATCTCAAATAGTTTAAACAGCCTGTCTGGATTTTCTCCCTCTTCTTTATTGAACTTAAAACCAGCAACCCATGCACTGTAGATACTGCTGCCATTTTGCATGGTACATAATAGCAAATGAATAGCTATTTAGATTTTCAGATTTCTTATTAAGAAGATATGATAAAGATATAATCTCATTTAATTCTTTCTGTCCTTAGTCCTATCTTCTGATTAGTTTCAGTAAGCCATGCTTTATTTCTAACACCATGATTTTTTTTTCTTTTGTATAATGCTCACATAAATGTGAAATATTTAGAGAAGGGCATGCTAAAAAAAAAAATTAGTACAAAAACTTTTAAGTACACTTTCCATCTCAGCAGCTCAGCTGAATTTAGCACAATGGGGAGAGGAGAAAGTGAGATTGCTCCATGAAGAAGAGTCCTCATGTCAGCCTTTGGCATCTCTTACCGGAGATATCACTGGTTATGGAAAAACTGCATTAACATTTTCCTGGATTTGTTATTTATTTGAGTGGTTTCACACAGGAGACCAGATGCCTCTATATGCAACAGAGTAGATGGTGAGAAGAAAATACTTTCTGGAACCCAATCCAGAGGAATAGATGGATCTAAACCACTGTATCTCTCTTGAGGGGCACTTTTGAATACATGTATATGAATATAAACGTACATGTATGTGTATATATACACACACGTATATATATACATATATGTATATACACATATATATATTGCTTACTTGTGTATGATTAGTGCATACTTGTTTGTATACATATACAGAGACAGCACGGGTGAACTTTTACAAAATTTCCTCAGCCAAAGCTAGTGGATATTATTTCACAGATGGTTGGAAGAACCAAGAATTCTCTTTGTGCAAGGACTTCCGTCACTTCCCAAAGGAGCTATACAGTATAATCAGTTTGATATACACGTGCAGTCATTTAGATTCACACATTTTATGCAACTTTGACTCACACTTCCTTTCTCCTATTCTCCATTTTGACAATTAATGTGTTTTGTTACTGAAGCATCTAAAACATGCGGGATCATTTTTCTCCTATGACACTCAGTTCACCATCAGTTTCGGAGATGTCATCCTCTGACAACACATAAAACAAGAATGGGCTTTATTTGGGCATTTTGGAGTCAGTTTTTGCTTTTTATTATCTAATTTTCTGTTTCTATTTAGACCTTTAAGTAAAAACAGCTACAAGACAGAAATGTCGCTACTACTATTTCTATTTCAGGGCTGGGTTTCTTCAGTCACTGTTGCAAAATCTGTAACTTTCTGTGCTGGCTAGCCAGGAGTTTTCTCTGCTGGCTAGTCAGGAGTTTGCAGAAACTCATTACTTTCCATCATCCCTTACTTACAAGGTTTTTTAACCTAACTCTTAGATTCACTCTCTTAAATTGATGACATTGAAACTGCTGAGCCTCAGATATATGCTTTGTATCTTCCTTTTTTAAGATGTGGCCAAATGAAGACCTGATTAATGACATTTTGCATCTTGTATGCACACCAAATGATATGGAGCGTGCCTCGTATCCTCATAAAGCTACATCTCTTGGCCATCCACCAGAATGCATGATGTGTGACTGTAGCTCTGACAGGGACCTGCACATCAACTTGTTTGGCTTCAGGACTTCTAGACACATAAGATATGAAATGCACCTTTTGATCTCTGCTGCAGGAATTGCAGGAAATTAGTTTTAACTAGACCTATAATAGGTCAAAATTATCAAAAGGGTGGAAGAAGTGTTAACTAATAAAAGACTGACCCACTGCTCAAGGCAGGTAGCACTACAAGTCAAGACTGAGTAGAAGATAGGTGTTAAAAGACCTCAGTTTCCTGAGTAGGTAGGTTTGATCTTCCACAGGTGTAATGATTTTAATCTCTGTAGGATGCCCATTCATCATTGTTCTATTCGTCACCACTGAAGATCAATGGACACATCAGTTTTAGGCCAAACACAGCATATGCAGTAGCATACTGAACAAAATAGCGTACGAAGAATGCAGAAGGGAAAAAGCAGGGGATATTCATACTTGTTAGCATTGAATGCTTAACTTAGGAGCCAATTTTTCTAATCACTCAGTGTGGAAAGACCGATTACCCTGGAGCAAAAACTCTTACAGAGGTTCCCAGAGAAAAGCCTTATAGTGCTACAGAGAATGTGGCAAATGCCTCTAAACTCCCATTGCTACTATCTGCCCCTAACCCCATGGTGGGGGCAACAAGAAGGAATAGTGACTAGTACACACTCAATTTTGGATATTCAGCATCACAGCTGCAAAAAAACCTAAAGAGTCAAGCACACATATAGCATTAAGAAAAAGGAGACTCCAAGGCCCCTTCCTTAATCTCTCACCATAAATCCTGTTGCATATATTTTATTTGGCAGCAAGCTATTTCAATACATAACACTGACATTTTTCGAGCAAGTCAGCTCTGATTTTGAAACCTGAAAAGTTTTCAAGGATGGTGGTATCTTCACCTTAATTCTTTACTTTTGATTCACTTCTATGATAATGTGTGTTATTTTCCTTATTTTTGGTGCTTCTATAAGTGAAACACACTCACCTTCATATTAAAAGTCACAAAATCTGTTAAGGACTTACTGATATAAAATCAATGATTAACAAAACCTTTGCACACTGGTGATGCCTTTAATAATTATTTCACAAGTCTGGACCCAGGTGTCATGATAATTACAACCAATAATGGCTCTAATACCTTTTGAACTGATTACCATGGATCTGTTCATACTTGCCAAGACAGAAATAAGCCAAAGACTGTTGCAGTTATTTTGATTTATACCTGAAAGATTTTCAGCTTTTAGAAAGACTCTGTAAATTAGAAGCAAGTCTAATTGTGTGCATTTTTGCCTAGGCTTTCTAAAATAGACATAAATAGTGCATGGCACACACAGTATTTTTAAAAAATAGATAGAAATAACTAATACAATTTTACATAATGAATGATAAAAGCAAGAATAAGCTGTGAACAGCATCACCACTTAGGCTAAAAGCAAGATAAAATTCAAGCATAGAAGTTAATTATAAAAAGTAAAAATTACCTTTTCTCCCTTTGAGCCAAGTTGCATAGTATTTGTCCTTGGAAATAAGCATACTGGGCACTGTGTAGTGAGGGAGGCTGAAAGGGGTATCAAATTTCAGTAGTGTCTTATTTGCTGGTACAGAATGAAGGAGCGGGGAACCTTTTGCTGTATAAGTGATTTCAGTCATTTATTCCTCTACAATGTTTTTGAAGGTTAGCAGTATTCAAATAATATTTCAAGTTTTATTATTACACAAAGCTCTTGTGATTATTATACCCTCAGCTCAGCTGATATGGTAATATGTGGATGATTTACCAAGTAAGGAAAAGTGTGTGCACTATGCACCTTAGAAGATGTGGGCTACAACATCCAGCTGAAATATTTGTATTTCAAGAATTACAATGTTCGCATTCCAGGTATCAATAATAAAAATGCCCAACATGTTAATCAGGACTTCCCAATTTTACTTTTAAACACCTAATGAGGCAGCACAAAAATATATATATAACATTAATTCATCAATGTAATGGGGAAACCAAGCCATTAAAGCCTACTTTTATCTCATCTAAATTTAAAAACCATTTTGGGGTGTCTACCTTCAGGTGTACAACTGTTAGGGATCCCTACATAGTCAGTGAAGAGAAAGAGATTGTGACACCCAAGAGCAATTCTGCCATGAAGGAATGTGACATTAATCTTCTCACCAACCTCTGAGGAGGAGCTGTGAGGTGTTACCTAATACTAGATAGACATTGTTCACATTTTGACCCAAAGCTTCAAATTCACTGATGCGTACAAGCAACCAGTGGCCTGTGCCACTTCTGATTTGCTACCTAAACCCACAGTTCAGCAGGCCTAATGATAGCCCTTGGTGAAAAGCATTAGAAGAAGCTGACTTTGGAGCCACTAGGAAAATTAAAACCTCAGGACTCATTCCCAGTTGCTAGTAGAATAATTAACAGATTACTGAAATAAACACAGTTCAAGTATTATAACTGTAATACTCTCAGGGTATTCACACAGTACAAAGGCACAGGCCTCGTGATTCATTCAGTTTCTTCAGATAACAGTGAACCACAGAGAAGATGCCACCAGAACAAACAATTAGCAGAGAGATACTTCATCCATTGTCATGACCGTAAGGTAATGATCATGTGCAAAGGCTGTCCTCAGAAGAGTTATGCTACTGGGTATCAACACAGGTTGATCTGGTTCCCTAAAAGTACCAAGTGCCATTTGACATTGTGTCCTGCCTGGCCATAACTGCTGTTCCTGAAGAGTGTTGTGAAGATGTGGGTCTCACACAGATCCTGTGCACCATCTGCGTGCCCCAGGAGAATGCCTCAGAGTAACTCAAAACAACAATAAATGCCTATATTTAGGCAAAAGACTGTGCATAACTTTACTGAAAGCCAACAGAATCACTGAACAAACAAATAGCTGCCTTATGAGAACAAAGGTAGCAGAATCTGATCCAGACATATTTTGCTATTTGCACCCCTTGGGATGAATTTGTGCCAAGTACATTTAAAATGCTGTCTATGGACTCTCTTTCCTGCTCTTGAATTAGAGTGACTGTTTATCTGAAAGGAGGAACAGGATAGATATGATCTCATTTACATTTAAAATATACCAGGATTTGTGGTTAAGGGTGTAAAACAATGCACATTAAAGGAAATGTCAAAGCCATTCATAAAGTAAGATCTCTTTATAGGTTGCAATATAAGCAGAGATTGTATCAAGTTGTTATTTTTTCTACATTATGTTTATTGCAAATTTTATAAATTCTCATTTCATATTAATATTCAGTATTTGTACAGTATGTGGACACTATGTAAACATGAATGTTCACATTGTCATGTTGTTATGACAATTTGGTTCATTTTTTATAACTTCCATAAATTATCTATGAAACTGCAAACTAGCTTTATCACTGGCATCATCATTTTCAGAAGCATATTAAATATTTTGTGAAAAGT
Organism: Struthidea cinerea; assembly: GCA_013397865.1. Taxonomy (NCBI): domain Eukaryota; kingdom Metazoa; phylum Chordata; class Aves; order Passeriformes; family Corcoracidae; genus Struthidea; species Struthidea cinerea. The sequence continues at coordinate 176,696 of VZTI01001187.1, read as the reverse complement.
GTATCAACATAAAGGAACAAAGGGAATAGCTCATCATATTTGATTATTTTATGATATATTTATATAAATACTTAGTATGGTATGTTTGATGACTGCAATCAGGCACCTGGGACAAGATCAGAAGAAAAAGCTTTACAAGAGTGTCGTTTCGATAATGAATTTAAATCACTGAGAATTAGCAAGTGGAAACAATACGATTATTATATCTGTGTAATTTCTGGCTTTGGTGTAAGTGCGCTGGGACTGGCACCAGCATGCTTTGAACTGCTGCAGTGACCTGCTAGACCTTTTTCTCCTGCAGATTCATTTTAGTGGTCTAATATCTCTGGATAGGTTTACCCCATGAGTCAAGGGTTGAGAAAATTCATTCATGTTCATGCTTGTAAGCCCCTGGGACCAAGTACATGTAAAGAAGAGCCTATGACGTGGCATTAGATTTGAACAGCAGGAGCATCATCACCCTTCTGGCATTTTCTCTTCAAAGAGAGACAAATATAAAGCACTTACTTTCGTCTTACATGAAAAGCTTAAAAATGCTACAGAAAAAGAGGCCCGACACCAGAGTTTGGCTATAGTTGAATGGCAATCTCTCCACACAGCAGAAGTTTCAAAGTAACCAAGCATGCCTGTTGCTTGCCAGCAAGTAGGAAAGCGTGAAGCCATATGAATAATCCGTCCAACCAGTTGAATAAGATTTTATTGTTATAAGGCACCATTTGGCATGGCTATTTAAGCATTCAAAATCATGTTTCATTTTAGAATTTATGGTTTTTTAATTAAATTAATTAATTTGTTTTACTATGGAATGCTATAGATAGGTTCTTTTGGCTTAGAAAATGAAAACACTTCCAGGCTAATTGGCCAGAACCAGTTCATACTGCCTAATTATTAGCAGATGAGACAATAACCCGCTTCTTTTTAAATATCTCACACCATTTTGAGAAGTTCTGATGCAGTTACACACATACATATTCCTTGGCACATAATATACAAGCAAGTGAAGTCTAACAATTTTCAACTTTTTTGTCAATAGTAGTAAAACAGAATTCCTACCCCAAGCATTATGCAGAGGAAGAGACACCAATAAATCTTTTCTGTTTCTGCAGGAAAAATGAATGAAACTGTGAGGGGTTTTGGCAAGTTAACATGATTTTCTACATATCAGTAATTTTCATTGTAGAGGAAGTTCAAACGTCACTGCAAATTATTAGGCACCAAATTAATCTGAAATCAGCAGGAAATTACACAGAATGTCACTGAAGGAAAGGTGAGGCTGTGCCTTAATTTATATTATTGACATATGTTAGTTCCAACTGGGCCTCAAACAAAGCCCTTTAGGATAAACAAATCAGCACTTGCCTTGCTGGAAAACTCTGACGAGCTTTACTGCCAGTCTACACTTTCCACTGGCTTGTTGCTAGACCAAAATATTTGACAATATGTGAGGTTCAGACATCACTTTAAAGCTCTGAAAGATTATGTAGATTTACATGTGTGCTCTTTCTTATTCCACTCTCATGACAGATTCCAATTTTCCAGAACCAAAACAGGGTGTCTTCAAGATGAAGGTACAGGTCTGGGACATGTGGAAGCACCATGCCAATGCACACTCATTTCACATGACTGAAATGACCTGTGAAAGTGTAGACAGTGATCAGCCACTACTGCTGCCCAGACTGTTAGGAAATGTTTTGTCCTGGTGACAAGGAAAGCACCACCAAGCAGAGCTTGTGGAACCAAATTCAGAGTAGCAATATGGGACCATCAGTGTTTTTTAAAATTATTTCTTAAGGAATGTCACCCATGTTCAGACAAGGATTTTGAAAACAACATTGTACTAGCAAATGAGTTATGCAAATGGTTTGAGTAATGACAAACAAAGTACAGTCTTAATGGCACTGAAGTGATAGTATGGCAAGTCACCTCTTACAAAACTATGGCTCTTGTGGAAATTTTTCTGGTCTGCTGTATTGGGTTCACAGGGCCAGGTTTTTGTAGCAAAGGCTACAGAGGTCGTTTCTGTGAGAAGCTGTTAGAAGCTTCCTCCATGGTTAGCAGAGCCAATGCCAGGCGGCTCCAGGATGGATGTGCCACCAGTGGTGGTAATGCCTCTGTAAAAACACATATAGGCAGGTGGAAAAAAGTTATTGCACAGATGTAATTGCAACCAGAAGAGAGAAATGAGAATATGTGAGAGGAACAACTCAACAGACACCAAGGTCAGTGCAGAAGGATGGGGAAGAGGTGCTCCAGGCTCTGGAGCAGAGATTTCCTTGCATCCTGAGGTGAAGATCATGGTGAGGCAACTCTTTCCCTGCAGTCCATGGAGGATCACCAGGATGCAGAGATCCATCTGCAGGCCGTAGAGAAGACCCACACCAGAGCAGGTGGATGCTTGAGAGGAAGATGTGAAACCATGGGAAGCCCATGCTGGGACCTGTGGACCCATGAAAAGAGGACCCCATGCTAGAGCAGTTTTCCTAGTAGGACTCATGACCCTGTGGGGAACCCATGCTGGAGCAGGCTGTCCTTGAAGGACACCTGTCGAAAAGTGACCCACAGTGTAGCATTTTGTGGAGAACTGTTTCCTGTGAGATGGACTCACACTGTAGAAGTCCATGGAAGACTGCATCAGTAAAAGAACACTTCTCTCTGAGTAGTGGCAGGAACAATGTGTGATGACCTGTCTGTAACCCCAACTTCCCATCTCCCTACACTGCTGAGGGGGAGGGGGTACAGCTTGAAAAGCAGGGAGGGGTGGGGGGAAGGTATTTTTCAGATTTATTTTATTTTTCATTATCCTGCTTTGATTTTGTTAGTAATAAAATCAATTAATATCCCCAAGTCTAGTCTGCTTTGCCTGTTCTTATCTCAACTAATGAACCTTCATTTTATTTTCTCTCCCCAGTCCACTTGTGGAAAGGAGTGGTGGAGCATCTTTGGTGGATGCCTGGTGTCCAGCCAAGGTCAACCCACTACACTACATATGCTACACAAAGTGAAATTATCTACAACATAAAAGATTTACTTAATGTGAATAACTAAGTATATATAGGTGATATGCATGGGGGCAGAGATGCCATATGGAGTGACCTTGACAGGCTTGAGAAGTGAGCCAACATAAACCTCAAGAAATTCAACAAGGCTAAGTTCAAAGTTCTGCACCTGAGTTGGAGCAATCACCAGTATCAATACAGACAAAAGATGAATGCATTGTGAGCAGCCCTGCAAAGAAGGACTTGGGGATACTGGTAGATGAAAAACTGGAGCCAGCAATGTGGACTTACAATTTGGAAAGCCAACTGTATCCTGGGCTGCATCTAAAGTGTGACTGGAAGGGCAAGGGAGGTGATTCTCTACCTCTACTCCGCCCTCATGAGACCCCACCACTGTGTCCTGCTCTGGGGTTCTCAACATGGGGAAGAAGACCTGATGGAGCAGGTTTCTTTGAAAACCATGAAGATTTGATGTTTCTACATCAAATTTGTTTCCAATTGCTTGGGTTTTAAAGTGTTTGGTCTAAAATTAAATATACACATCATGCAGAAGCCAAATTCATAAATCATGCAAAGCAGGGAAGACCTGATGGTTTTGACCAGCTCTAATTAACGTGTTTCTACCGTTGGTTACCTTCTTTTTTTTTTGTCTTGTGAGGAATGCAATTCATTATTTTGTTAAAATTAGTCTCCTAGCTCAATGCTCATCTATATTTGCCCGTGCTTTATTGTGTTACTTGTTCTACTATACACCCCAAATAAATAATTTCCTTATGGGTTCTATTAATAATGGTAGAATCAGTTTATGTTTGTATTGAGCAGGGAGTATAGGGAATGTGTTGGATTTTATTAATGAACAATGCCAGAATTCCTTTACAAACCCCAGAGAATTTTAGAGCATTATTGGAGACTCATTCACAACCGCATATGAATCGCTATGGTTTCCCTGAGCAAGAACGCTTTAGTCCGAGTAGGGCATTACACATAATAACTGTGCCACTAGCAAACATCACCCTGTTATGTTTTGCTCTTTATCCACATCTGCTTGCCAGACTGTTCAGTAGCTGTTTCTCTCTGTCTCTGCTCAGCTATTCTGACTCCTAAGAATCTTAGGGAACTTAGCCAACCAAAAATTTACATTTCCTTTTGCTAATGCCCAGAATGCTAACGCTTTTAATCTGTTTTCAGATTATCAGGTGAAATCAATTAACGACCCCCTATTTGACATCCTATCCTCAAAAATTTCTGAAAAAAGGAGATATTTATCCTAATTCCAAAATCCTAGAAAGTTCTGGGAAGAAGTATCCTTGTGAGCTCAAGCAGAACGACCTTCTCTATCCAAGAGGAAACAAAAACAACAGACAAAATAATCAGCACAACTATGCAAACTATCCCATATTCGTTCATCTATTTTTGGGATTAATTTAGAAACAGCCCTTAGTTATTGTTACAGATGAAAAATAGAGAAAAAATAAGGAAAAGGAATTCGTCTGAAGGTGATTCAGCTCTTAGTCAGGCTGCTTGATTGTTAACAGTCCTGTAGCCTCTCCACTGCTTTTGGGACAAAAAAAAAAAACACACCAAACAAAAAAGCCAAAAAAAAAAAAAAAAAAAAACCAACCAGCCTTAAAGCAACAGTGCTTGCTCTTCATTTAGATGTGATGAACCTGAAACTAGGCAGGACAAATCTAGGCCTGTGTGCTGCTGGATGTACAACGCAAGTAGAATAAGCAATGAAAGACTTATTTTCCATTAAGAGCTTGACATTTACAAAGTGACTGCATGACATATCATGTCATGTGTTATGAACTTTTAAAATAAAGATCCAAGCTGAGCACACATTCAGGAATTATATTAAAAGAGGGTTGGGTTTACTCATATTACTAATTACTCACAAAGAGCCTGGAGGGTAAGTCTTACTTCTTTTTTTTTTCTTGTATTGCATCATTATGACAAATACATTTTTGCTCAAAATAACAAATAGTATACTGTTATTATATTGAATTGGGATTAGGTGATTCCACAGCAACGTCATTCACCCTCTAAGGAAGATCTCAACCTTGCTACTCCTCAAGGGAGCATAAAGATCTGTCCCACTCCAGTGCTGTGGAAACCAGGAAATAACTAGTCTCAAGAGAGATGCAAAATTATTCCTCCCTTCAAGAGTTCACTTATGTGTCCCACTGAAGTGTAATAATAATTGAAATTATATAATTCTATTGAATTCCTCTACTGACTCCATTTTTTTCACCTTGGTCTGAATTTGCCAGGATTTTCTTTTAATATATGATGGACCTATTTTCTTTTGCAAAATATGTTTGAAGTTCTATTAATGATTTTGCTAACAATATTCTTTTTAAATACTAGTCAGGCAAGTACTTGCTTTTAGAACAAAGCCTTGTTGCAATGTCAAGCCTGTAGATAGATTCCTGACTAAAGGAAAATAGAGATTGAATGGGAAATACTCTGTGACCTGGGTTGAAAACTTGAAGGTAGTATGATTTAGAGGAGGATTGCTGTGTCAAGATTCACCCCAACCAGCTCCTCCTGTCCTGAGAAGTAAAAATTTGCTACTGGGTCATGTCAGACATCATTTACAGAACTAACACTGATACCCAGGAAGATTTGTGAGAGCAAAAGTAGATGATTTTGACATTTAGGTCCTTTCCCTTTCCTACTACTATCTTTTCCAGGTGTGGACTTTTCACCTCTGTCACAGTACCTTGCAAAAGCACACACACCTCATATAGCAGAAACTCACTTACAAAATACTAATTCAGTCCCGCAGATTTCTGTGCCTCCAGTGGAAGCAGCGTCACTGTAGCAGTGTAAAACCACAGCGGGTGTAGGTGGCCCTATATCAGCCATGGCACTGTGCAAGGGTGAGAAGAGACAAAAGGCTGCCCCATGCTGTACACAGATGATGCCAGACACCTCCAGCAGACTCATGGCAGGACCCAGCAGCCAAGCTAGTGTCACCTCTGGGAAGACATATTAAATAAATGGCAAAAGTTATGGACAGGCAGACGAGAGAATAAAAAAAAAATAACCTAAGGGGGAGAAACAGTGGAGAGAACACCAAGGTCAGAACAGGAGGTGGAGGAGGCTCTCAAGTTGGGAGACAGTGCAAATTTCATGAAGGACAAGGAGGCCCACTGAGAATCCATGCTGGATCAGAGAAAAAGTATGAAGAGGAAGGAGCAGCAGAAACAAACTGACAGGTGCTGACCATAGCCTTCATTCTCCATTTCCCATTCTACCACATCACATGAGTAAATGAAGTGGGAGTAGGGAGTGAGGTTGAGCCTGGGAAATGGAGGAGAAAAGTTATTGCTGTAATGTTTGTAATTTTATTCTGTTTGTTTCTCACTGTCCAAATAATTTTTAATTGTCAATAAATTAATTTTTCTCAAGACAAGTCTGCTTTGCCCACCATAGTAATTGGTAAGCAATCTCCCTATCTTTACCTCTGTCCACAAACATTCTCAGTTTTCTGGTTTTATCTCCTCTCATCCTACTGAGGCAGGGGAAATGGGTGAGAGTTTGAGTGGGAATTTGGCTGTTACCAATGGTTAACCCACTGCTGAAATAAAAATATTTTTCAAGGACAAGGTCTGCTTTATCAAGGTGTGTAAAATCATCTGGAATATGAGGTGTGGAGGGTGAGCTGTTAAAGGTAATTTTTGCTCCATATAGTTATGGAGAAAAAGATTTCATCCTGACAAAGTGAAATCTCAGTTGATGAATTTACAAGTGATTTCAACCTTCTTCTTTCTTCTGCAATGTGCTGCCAAATTGCCATCTTTGATTACTTCTGTTTCCACGCTGATAGCCTCTCTGACTCTTTAACTTCACCTGACTTCTCATTTCCTTTCCAGTTCTGGATGAACTCTTCCCCATTACTTAGGGAACTTAATATTTGACATGTTCTTTATCAAGTGATGCTTCCACTTCATACTCTTCACTACCAAGTTTTCTTTACTCTTTGATCTCAACATCAACTATTTGTTCCTTTATTTGTTCCTTTGCACTTTGTGAAGCTCTGAGAGGCACAATACATCCAATCTGGCCTTGTAAAACTTCTGATATTGTGGGTCCCTCTTGAGAAGGCTTTTTGCACACCGTTGCAATAAAAATGTTGCATAACACTATTGAAAATACCCTCTGTATATCTAATCCCACTGGCAATCTTCATGACAGGAAAGGCAAAAACAAATGCAAGAAATGTAACATCTGAGAAGAATTTGTATTACCAAATTTCAAGATCAAATATATAAAACCAGTAGCAATCTATACTGATAAAATATAGTTTTTACAAAAACGCAGGCAAATAATTAATAACACTGAATAACTTAGGGTGTTTATATTGTGGGGTTTTTTTTCACCAAGGTAAGACATGTAAAATTTACTTCAAATCCTCTTTCCTAAGCATTTTTGGATAATTGTCATTATTACATAACATCATAAAATAATATTATTAATTTCCCTCAAAACCAGAAGAAGAAACATCTTTTAGAGTTTTAAATTTGAAAAGGAAGTGATATATATTTGCAAAGTCATGAGATGCAGAGACAGACGTAAAAGCTTAAATGGGGCCAAGCAATCTGAACTTGCTCTGAAACAACCAGCTAATTTTTAAGAGGAAAATCAAATTAATAATTAACATTGTTTACCTGAGACAGGGAATCAGTGTGATCTTTAAGTCAAAAGCCTTATAGTATTTTTTTAATTGTCCTATGGTGTCTCTGATTAATGTGTGGATATGTCTCAGAATTTAAAAAACAAACAAACATACAAAAAAGCTGAACTTGTTACTGAAAGAGTTTATCTAATACAGGATAGCACTATTTTTCTTAATGTTGACCTGTATGAATTTCTCTGGAAAATCTTTCCATACTTATTTGGAATATGAAGCATGCATGCTGGCTGAAGTGCAATAGCATGGGGAAATAGAGTAATATTCTTTCTGAGCAGCAGGGATGTTTTTCCTATGTCCTTCTAGGGCCACTGTGTGTTTTTTCCAAAATTGTTTGCATGATATGATGTACTCCATAGAAGAATTACCCTCCATGGTACATTAAGATATTTTTTGATCTGTGATTTTCCACATTGGCATGTCTATGTATTCTATTCATATAAAGCTTCTGTGTCATCAACAGTTTTTGAACATAAGTCAAACATGTCCAGACTGGTCAGTCTATTCTTGAACTCTCAAGCAGGTATTTGAAAAAGTCAGTGATCATTTTCCCTTTCTTTGCTAAACAAACTGAATGGGATGCAGAACCCTTGATGATTTATTAAATGGCTCCATTGTAGCTGGAAATCTTACAGCAGCTGGCCAACAGCTGCAGCGTGCCCCAGCAGTCAGTACCTAGGTCTTCAATCTGTTGGAAGGATTTCACTTTATTCACGACTGTGCTTTCGGTTTCCAGTGGGATGATACCAAAATGCCCAGGCAGTTTGTTCCATTCACCCAGTCAAGGGCATTAAATAATACAGCGGCAACATTCTCTTAACACTGTCTAACTTCTCTGCATGAACGACCCCTTCTTGTTTTTATAATAAGCCCTTGGAGAGTGCAAGTGTAGTCATTCATACTTTTCTCTGGTTAATGTCCATTTAGAATTTGTGAGCTTCTTTAGTATATGATTCTGTGCATGGAACTTACATTTTTTCTTTTCTGCATATCCCCAAAATAAACAGGATTGCAACAGCTGGCAAACAATAGGCTGTTCCAAATTACAGTAAATTTACTAGACTTGTGATTTCAGAAAAAAAAAAAAGAAAAGAGATTCTCTGTCTAATCAGATTGGTTTGGATTGGTTTGTTATTGGGTTTTGGTAGTATAATGTGAGACCCTGAGGAACATGAACATAAATCTGGTTTTTACTCACGTGAAGCCCTTAATCTAGTCAGAGTTACAAATATTACTAGCAGGAATAATACTTCTGCTATGAGAATGGATTTTTGGTTGTTCACATAGATGCTAGATAATACAGACTCAAGCACATACCCATGTGGTAGGTCATGCTGTAGCCTCCACTATTAGCTCTTCTTACAGAGTTAAGCATTGAAATCATTGCTGATTATGGGGAAAATTGTCCTTTTAAAATAGAAATTGTATCAGTCATAATATGCAGTGACTTTCTTTCATGTACTTTATTTTCTCTAAAAGCATATGGTGGTATATGGTGTCAGACACAGCTGATTGGCCTTTGAACACTGCATCTGTGCCCGTATCACTTTCAAACCCAACTTCAGCAAGTTGAATGATGTTCAGTGCTCAGCCAGGACATACTTTCAAGTGTAACTGAATCTTGCTTGGAAAGAAGGTGTTGTTCAGCCACTGGTGACAGACAATTTATAAATTACTTCAGTGCTTTATCTTTAAAATCATATATTAAAGACATTGGCTTGATGGGGTTTGGCTCTGGAGCATCCTTCCCTCTTTAGAAGTGCTGTAACACAAGCTTGTAACAATTTCTTAAGGGCTGTCTGGGTTGTCTCTGTAGCTTAGCATAAGTTATACAACTGGATCAGCCAGGCATTTGTCACTGGTCCCAAATGTTATCCCTGAAATAAGTCTTTACTTTAGGCAGGTTCACTTGCAGTGTAATGTGAAAATGGTACTTATGATGGGACAGCCACTGGATCCAAAACTTTTCAGCTTGTCAGCCAAGAAGTCTTCCTGCTTCAAATTTTACAGACAGCAGAGGAGCAGGTGCGGCTCAGGTGTCTTAGATGCAGATCCTTTTGCTGGTCAAGAAACATTATTCATACCTGGTTAATCACATAGGAAAAAAAGTGTGCCGAGGAGAAGCTGTGACTACTTGAGGTATGAGTATGATCTAACTTTCCAAATACTAATTCACTAAGTCTTACCAGACCTTTTAGAAACTGCTGGAACTGAATCTGTTTTAAATTATTCTATTTTAAGTGATCACCAGAGTCTAGTCTGACATTCTGCAAAAGACAGGCCAAGGAATTTCACTGAGTTCTCCAGACCACAAATCCCTTCTTAGATCCATCAAACCTTCATATCTTTGTCATGCAACTGCAAAATCACAAAGGGTTTGTGGGATACTTCCAGGTTGTGAATTTGTGGTTTTAAATCTGGACCTTTAGTTATTTAAGTAATAATATATTTTTGTTAAGACAATAAGTTTTATGGAAAAACTGTTGCAGTGTGCTAGAAGTTCTTGCTATGGAGAAAGGGAATGAAACCAACTATCTCCTTCAAGAATTTCAATAAAATAATCCTGTGTTTGAGCTTTGAAGTATTGTTGTCACTCAGTTTCCACACAAATTTGCTTTTCACCTTGTAAAGCATCTTCAATAGGCATCTTATCCTGGCAGGACTGTAGGTGAAACGGACTTCTGAATTCAGCCAGAATGGCCTGTCACTTTCCTGCATGACAAATGGGAACAGCAACAAAAGAGATATGTGTACTGCTTTATTTAAAAGTGTATTTTCAAATCTTTATTTTCCCCTAAGCATAATAAAAAAAAAAAACCTCATAGGAGTCCAGAAATTCTAAAAAAGATAATGCCAGGTGTTTTGAGGGAAAGCTATGGGAACAGATGGCCTTACTGGAGGAGGTAAAATAAAAATTTCTAGATGCTATATTTGAAACCTGGTGAAGAAGAGCAGCTGAATCTGGAGGATGGTGCCAGTATCTACCCTCTGATTTGAGTGAAGAACTTGACAGAAGTGCAGAACCAAAGCAATAAGGTCTGTATTCCTTCTTATTTCTAAAAATCATACTGAAGGCTCAGACCAAATTAATAATATTGCCTTCACATGAAGGTTGTGCTCTGCTGTGTTTCATGTGTGCTACCCTGCATGGCCCTGTTCCCAACAATTGTATAAGTCTAAAAGCTTCCATAGAGCCAGCACATGTAATCTCCACTGCTGGCACCAATTATGCTTGGCATTGTATCCAAACACCCACTTTGCACCAGATCTGTCAGTATCAAAGCCATGAGGCTGGAACTTTTCCTGTGCTCTGGAATACATTGATTCAAATAACTCGTCAAAGCTGTAATTACAAGTAACTGTTATATCTGCATGCTTCTTTGGGACTGGGTATCATGAGAGACTAGAAAGTTATGATTAAGGTAATAACAATAGCAAACCATGCCATGCCATGCCATGCCATGCCATGCCATGCCATGCCATGCCATGCCATGCCATGCCCTACCGTTCATAGGGTCTGTTGTGCAAATGGCATCCTGTACCTCAGGCACTTAGGGCAGCAGGCTGCTGCCCTCTTGCCGTGTTGGTCTATAGGTGAAAGTGGTGACATATACTTCCTTTTTAAGTCTATATGCTCTTAAGGGTTTATACATATAACATAAATATGCATATCATTAATAGGGTTTTAAACAGACATGCACGCACACTATAATCATATTTGTAAAGAGTAATCTAGACTGTGTGGAGGCAAGTAGACCTATAAGACAGATAACTGTTGGCATCTATGGAGGAGTACAGAAGGAACAATGAGCTGAAAAGACTCATCAATGATCCACATATGTAACCAGCAGGATATTAATCTGTGGTCCACACAGTATACTTTGCTGTTCACCCAACAACCTGTAAGAAGACCTGATGAACTTCATGGGCCAATTATTCAGCAGGCAGCTTTGCATGCGCAGGTTTACCAAGGAAGCTCTTAGGATTTGGTTGTACCTTTCATCCTGGGTGGTGCAGAACATAGTCACACAGCTAAACAGCCGTTTTGTTCACAGCAGGTCTACACCCTTTCCTGCTCTGCAAAATAGATCCTGTGCAGCAACAAGCACACACATTGACTATTAGTCCTCATCATGGGGCTTTTGCCCCTAAATTATAACAACCATGGAGAAGACATGAATATACATAGAGATGTTAGGTCCTCTCTGAAAATAACTTGAAATGCTCTTAGCAGAATCAAAATTTAACCATAATAGCTATGCAAGTTGTTTTGTAAATTGTGCAGAAGAATGAAAGCTGTATAAGTAAGAATTGAAAAGTACAATGAGATATGTATTTCTGAAAATAATTTTAGGACATTCAGTCCAGCTGTGCATCTCTTTCATTGGTTCTTAAACACAAGTAGTCAATTATGTGAAATAGTTAAACAAGAGACATTGTCTTTGAAACTTGTAACATCGTTTACTTACAGCTCTGTTCTTTCATATTAGCTTGCATTACTAGAAAATGGAAATAAAATATTTTTTACTACAGCTGTATATCCACAGTAAGAAAAATGGGTTGCACTGGGAAAACGGACAAACTGATGCAAGCTCTTTTGAATTTCACACATGTGGCAACTGCATGTTATGGTTTGATAGACATGACAATAGCAATCAAAATACCAGCTTAACCCTCCTGTGTTGTATTACTCACCTCTCTCTTTTGTTCAAAGCTTTCAACCGCCCTCCCCTTTTTTAAAAGTACTTGCTTCCATGAAGTTTTCCCAGTTTATTTCCTTAAATCTTGCCTCCCCCTGCTGGTTGTGCAAAACAGAATTTCTCAATTAAAAAAACAGTGTCCCAAAGGTAACTGATGTGAGACAAACACGATCAATAAGAAAGTATAGTTCCAATCTGTGTTCTGAAGTAGCAACAGCAAGTCTCCATATATACAATGGAGGCTCTTGGACCTCTTTCAAGCTGCATCTTTGGTTAGTCAGAGAGAGCAAGATCCACTTTCCTCTCAAACATGCTAGTGGTGTTTTTTAGATTTGTTCCTGTTTTCCATTTGTATGGGGATTTTTGCTTGGTTGGGGTTTGTTTGGTTTTGTTTTCCTTTTTGTGTGTAAAAAGGGTAGTGAAACAAAGTTTCTCTAAATAGAAGGTTCCACCTATCTTTTAATAATTGGGTGAAGTTAGAGGAAAACACCAGTGGGCATAGCATTATTTTTGGTTCCACATCCAGTGCATCTTTATTGAATGACTGTGTAGAGAGACAGAATGCCTATACTGTAAGTTGGTGCATTTTCTAATCTGCTAAAAATTTACGGAACAGCCAGCAATTTATTTCTGTAAAGTCTTAATTAGCTTTAATTGCCATAGGTCTATTTATACCTATTTTCACCAATTTATTCAGTCTTCCTTTATGCTTACAGAACCACTATAAGAACATCTAGACTGTGAAAATGTTTTGCTAATTCAAACGTATACGAACCACAGGATGTATAATTTTCAGAACTACGTCTACATGGGCTGCAATTTACATTAAATTGCTGTTTTGGTTAAATGGCACCTTAGCTACCAAGCAACTCTTTGAATAGTTGTTTCTTTAATTATTATTTAATTTTGTGGTTATGACTGGTTTTCAGTTAAAGAGGGTACTACTGACAAATTCAATTAAAGGAAAATAGAGGACTTAATGGTCCATGCTAATGATTCATTTCATACATAATATTTTATCATTTTCTGAGCAAATTTATAATGAGTGCTTAGCTTGTATTAATAAATGCTTACATTTAGTCTACATAAACTATAGTGATTAAAATATTTTGCTAATGATATCTGTTGATAAATGCTTTTGAAACAATTAGGTCCTTTACCTTAAAGTACTTTATCAGCAAAAATTTATATGAAAATGCTTATTTCGTCATTAAGAAGGAAACACAAGTATAGAAATGTAATAACATACCCATAAGCAACACCTTTTGATATTTAAACAGCTCATGATATGCATCTGCTACACTTAGGAAAACAAACTTTGAAGAATTATAGCGATCAGTTCAATATGCTATCTGATTTTATAGTATCACATGAAGAAGAAGGAGTTTGATAAATCGCCTTTTCAGGTATCTGAAGTAAGAAGAAGTACTTCTCTATTTCACAGCAGAGGCAGAAATTTTAGCTTCTAGTGTTTCTAAATAGTGTGTGTAGGAGTGAAAGGGTGGGTAAGTAGCTATTACAGTCTCAATTTTACATTTTGCATCCTCACTGATGAAGATAGATTGTCTTCCAAAGTGAATAAAGTCATAATTTGCAAACATTTAAGAATATTACATACTGTTTTAAGATACCAAGCTGTTTCTGGACAATTTTGTTTTCATCACTTTTTCTTGCACTGAGAAATTAGTGCACAATCATTTACTTTAATAAAGAATGCTATTAGCTTCAATGGTAAAACAGACATATTGTAGTTGCTTCTGCAAACTGCTTGACTAGTACTATTGGGATTTAAAATATGGGGTATTTTCAGGATTAAGGGCACAAGAAAGTAAACAAAAGGGAGGGTCTGCAGATTTTTAAGAGCAAAACAATAATTCAGGAACACAACTCAATGCAAGTTCAAGAAAAGTCCCATTCTTAAATCACTTACATAATCTGTCAATATCTTAGTGACTTCTTCATTTAAATTTTATGTGGTGACACTGGTTAAAGATTGGGATAAGCGAGTTACAATTAGTTTATCTTCATGACTCTTAAAAGTACTGAAATTCAGTATGCCATTTGGAAGTTGCTGTCAATTCTTCTATAAAAGGTGAAAAAAGAAAGGTGCCAGATTTCTTCTTTGAAGCAAAAGATTTCTTAGATCCTTGCCTGAAGAAACTCTTTATGTTGGCAGTCACAGCCAAAATCTTTGCGATTTTTGTTTCTGAAACTTCAACTGCAAAATCTGTTGATACCAAAATCTAATGCTATTTAGATTTCTCAGTAGTAAATAATAAGAATTTAAGAATGAACATAGGTCAGGATTATCAGGATCAATGCATGACAATCAGAAACTTAAGTTTATTTTCCTCTGTCAAATAGTGATGGTAACATATTTTTCAGATTCCATCGATAAGCAGTGAAGTTGCATTCTTGAAAAATTCAACTCCTCCTCTATATGCTTCAGAGCTCCATACACCAATCCATATACAGATCATTTTAGTACTCATAAGAATGTCAGAAGAGGCAAAATGTCCTTTGGCCATGCTCTTTTTGTTCCTGGCTATTTCCAGAGAAAGGAGCTGAAAACTGAGATTCACTTGTCAAGTACAAGTGAATAGCCACCATAGCAAAAACTAGAAATGGCAGCACAATCTAGGTTCTGCATTGATGTGTTTTTTCATGGGCGAGGCCTACAAATGTAGATGACATACAAGGAATACAAATAAACTGGTTCGGTATGATGCATTTTCACCTCCTTCTTCAAATTTTTGTTAAAATGTCATCAATTTGTTTTAATATGGAGTCTATGGTTTCTTGCCATAACCTTGGTAAGACTGATTGACCTGGTGGTATCCCTGATACATCACCACGAGACCGACGGCCCCCAGTAATCTTAATTTCAGACAACTGGCCAAAGGTGACCTAAATGGGGGCTTTTCCACCCACAGCTGATCTGCTTGACTGTATGGAAGCTGATCGAGGCAGCTGGTGCCCAGTGCCAAGTCACTGAATGGCAGCAGAAAGGCTGGGGGACGGTGCAACTTATTGCATCCTCTGTCTGTCTCTAGGGCTTAACCCATAAGTGAGTATTATGAACTGAAGTTAGGAAGACTGTCATTACCCTCGTGTGCTTCTTGAGGAAGTATTTTAATACACAACTTGTTATTTATCTGTTTTCCCACTTAAAGTTATTCACGTACTGAAGGATTCCCAAGTGTTTTGCAAGTAAGGGAAAAAATCACCTGTCAAGAAATTCCAGATGTTTATTTTTTAAAGTTTCTAAGGCATGGAGTGCTTACAGCTATCAATCAGGGAAGGAGCCAAACAGGTGACAGATTTTAAAGGATTCTTAGGCACTGCACAGTCTTGAAGTGCTACACACTTGGCAGAGGGGTTATGTTGCATTCATAACTTGGCGATCTTGGTGGATCCCTGCTGAAACTGATTGCCAAGTAGTATAAGTTAATGTGAGTGCTTAAATGCAGCCTTGTAGCTTCTGCTCATCAAAGAGAGACAGAGGCAGTGAGATAGGCAGCCTCTAGCAACAAACTCCATGAAGAGGTGCATGCAAGCATAGCCACTCCTCCTGCTGCCACTGATCCATGATGATTATAATAAAAAATTGAAAGGCATTTTTACTTTTAATATTGACCAGTACAATCACTAAGACATATTCTCAGAAACATTTTTCATCCATTTTTGGTTGTAATCTTTGTTGCTGCAATTGAAGAACACAGTTGTTCATTTTGTGGCACCATCCTCAGAAGTACCCTTCGGGGGTCAGCAGTGTTTATTGCCCTAGCACTCCAGATTTCCACATCTAAATATTTCTTGATATATTTTAATGAGTATTTTGGTAGCCACCTGTACACTGAATATTCATATAGTAAAGACTCTGACAGAAGATTATTATAATTCCCTAAGACACCTTGTAAAAGGTACATTAAAATGTGTAGATAGCCCTATATCACAGTAATGTCCTTCAAAGAGATAATTTTGAAATTGGAAAGGTTAAGGGGAATTTCCCATAAAAGTACAGTTTTGCTGAACATTTTGTCTACTAAGGGATGCCGTTCTAAGGGACAACAGAAAACATATTGCTAAAGAAAACATAACCATACTAAATTTTGCTACCTTTACTGCAGATTTCTAAATGCCTAAGTTTGATGTCTGTTTTTTGCTGGGAAAACTTTCTAACATGGAGAAAACACATGGACTCAAGGGCAAGTAATGGGAAAAGGCTGCAATATCTTCCAGATTCCAATCCCTAACCTGTTAGATTATGACAGATTTCACAGACTTCCCTGCTATATGATGAAGTTAGCAGAGTACTTATATGATCTCAGGCCTAGGGATTTTTAGAACATCTGGAATTTGGTCTTCTGAAGTGTCCTGACTTTTTTTTCTTAGCTTGCAGAGGGAGTCATGGTACATTTTTCATTTTGGTGCCTACAGTTAAGTGGAATGAATTCCATCCGAAAATTTTCTGATTAGTCCAATAAGTAGTGTTGGGTTTAGTTGTGAAAATGCTGCTGGCTCCTGACCTCCTTCTATATCAGTTTGATAACAAGACTATGGCCTAATTTGTGCAAGGTCAATACTTAAACTGTAATAACACCAGCTACCTCAGACTTATTTTCACCAAGACTGATAATGTGTTATACAGAAAGGCATGGGAGCATATTGCCTGACTATATTTTATCTTTCAAGGTATCTATCACGTCTGTAATATGCTACTCAATTAAGTAAAATTGATTTTTTTTTCCATTCAGAACCGTAAGAAAGTTGATCAAACCTGTCTGAAGGCTCCAACACAGCCTGGGTCATTTGAATAGCAGAAAATTTTGCTAATTATTTAATTTTTTTCACTGTACCATAAAAGACAATTTCAATTATTTTAAAGTAGAAAACAGATGTTAGTGAATTTGCATGGGCTAATTAACTTTCTACAAATACCTCACTGTGAGTTCAGAAAGCTTCAATTGCAAAAATTAAACATATCAAAAGAACACAGTCTAATATGCCCAAAACAAAGTAGAATTGTCTGAAATGTGAGCAACATATTAATGGTTATTCAGAAATTCAATTCCATTGGGTTTTTTATGTGAGCTGCATTAAAAAGGAAAAAGAAAAAAAAATAAAGGGCATTTATTTTTCTTTTACAACTACAACACCACAAAAATCAGCCCAGAAGTCCCATGGGTTAAATGTTAATCCGCAAATAAGGTAGGAACTCCTGTGTTTGTCCCTGAGCAAACACACAGTATCACTTTATTTAGCAGCCCCTCTAGTCAGTGCAGTTGTCTAAGGGTTGAAATGAAAATTCAGGCCTTTTCCTGCAGCTAGCAGAATCTTTCTGGTAGAGCAATGACTCCAGAGATAGATCTTCTCCCCTTTGTTCTCAGTTGGACCAATAATGTCTACGAAGACAATGATTTCTCAGGACTTCGGGCATGGACCATTCTGTTTGCACAGTTAGTTACCAGTAGGTATTTTCTCTTGATTTTACACATAACTTGTTATGATTTTCATTCCTCCTTCCTCTTTCAGTCACCACTGTTCACTGCTCCTTCAAAAGACCTACTGTACTATTCAGATACCTCATGTAGAACAAACTCAGGATCTCCTTCAGGAAGCCAGCTAGCTGGCCTTTCCATTGGCTGTGTAAAGGATGTAGGCATTCACTGTAGGATGGATCCTGCATTGACCACATTTTTGTCCCGTGCAATTATTGCCTCATGTGGATATATTGGATCCAAATCATAAGATTTAACAAAAAACTGCTTACCTGCAAGAGAGGGAAGGAAGGAAGGAAGGAAGGAAGGAAGGAAGGAAGGAANCAAGAAGGAAGGAAGGAAGGAAGGAAGGAAGGAAGGAAGGAAGGAAGGAAGGAAGGAAAGAAGGAAAGAAGGAAAGAAGGAAAGAAGGAAAGAAGGAAAGAAGGAAGGAAGGAAGGAAATGGGTAGAAAACCAAATTCTAGGTCTCTTATTCATAAGAAAAGAGAAAACCTGGTATTAATCTTCAAATATAATAAAGATGTCTTCAAGAATAAAGACTGCAGATTTCTGTCCATGTTTGTTGAAGATGCAAGAGAGGATAATGCTGAAAACTGCAATATGGAGCTTATTATTGAGTTTCGACATTAGAAAAGACAAAGAAGAAACAAGCTCTCTCACTGTGAGGACAGTGAAGTAAATGAATAGATTGCCTAGGGAATTTTTGGAATCCCCAGACTGGAGGTTTTTAAAAACAGGATAGACAAACATCTGTCAGGGAAGATTTAGATACAGCTGGTTCTGCCTCGGGGTAGGAGGAGGGATTGAACATTCTTTCTATCTCCCTTCCAGCCCTACTTGCTATGAATCTATGATAAACGACAATAGTACTTCAATAGTAGACACTGAGAGGTCACTCAGGTAGAGACGGAAAAGAAAGAGTAATAGCAAGGAAAATCAATGAGGATTTACCAGTCCTTGGTATCTCTTGCTTCCCCAGCTGTGACTTTTTCAGGAATATTTCAACAGAAGGAAAAGGTATTATGAAAGCACATTTTCTTATTATTTTGAGATGTCAGAATGTAAGACCAAAGGTGGAAACATGATATGGAAGATAGGGCAAAAGAAAAATTTAAAAAATCAGGATCCAAGCAGAGACAAGGTAGCTGTCATAGACAAAGACCTTTATTCTTGCAATGGTTTTAATTGTGTATCAGGCCAAAAAAAGATAAGAGTTTTTACATTAATCTTTAAATGTTGCAAAAAGGCAATTCTTCTTTGGGTCACTACCCAGAGACAATTAAGACAGATCAGATAGATGATTATGACAACATTAATGCAAACATACAAAAATGGCATTTTTCCCCCTAGGATTAATATGCAAAAGTATGAAATAGTTTGCATTAAAATATGCAAGCTGAGAAGCTGATGTATGTGACTATATTTGTGAAACTGATTGTATTTAAATACCTTTATTGCAAGGCATATGCACAAAACAACAATGTTAAGACAACCACATTATTTTTTCTTTTCATGAATTTTGCATGTTTTGCCATAGAGAACTAATGCTGTGTTCAACATTAGAATGGAATAAAACATTTTCCATTACATAAGAAAATATTTTTAAATACCTTAAGCCTGTACCATTATTTTTGTTGCATTTTAACCTGTTAGAGATTCTCATGTTTTATCAGATTTTTTTTTGGCAGGGGGAGCAAAACACAAAAGTCACAGCATCCATGTATACACTCAGTCAGATGTCACATCATAAACATGCTTCACATTTTTCTCTTTCTAATATGAGGCCAAGCAGAAATTAATTTCTGAATCTTATTCAGATGGATGATCAACAATTTTACTTCAAATGGCACCAAATCCAACATTTTAAATTCAAATACTGATTTTTAAAAGGTTGTACAAATTTTACCATTTTCTCTGAGAGAAGTAGGTATATTTTCAAGAACATGCCTGGAAACCCTGCTTAAATACATATGGAAAACAATAATTAAACTGTTTGCTTGATCAGCTCTATAGTGCATGCTTTCTTTCTGTTCCTATTCCACAGAAAACTAATGATTTAAGGGTAAAAATGAAGAACTTGCATATGTATTAATCCTTTAAGACTGTTCAGTCATCACTGTGCTTACATGTAGGCAGTATAATGTATAAATCTAAAGAAGGGATGTATTTTTTTTCTCATTTATGCCATTACTTCACTGTGCTGTTTTTCACTTTGAATGTAGGCAAGAGGTCAAACAGTGGACTTTTTTTTAAGGGATTTTTTCAGATATATATTAAAATGGAATTAACTTAAGTACTCAGATAAGAGCATTTTCCACTATCCGCTGCCATTTTCATTTTTTGCTCCAGAATGTCATTGTATTTTACTTTTTCACTAAACAGATCTGAAGAATCAACAGTATCACTGGATCAGCCTTTATAGCACAAAATACTCCCTGATTGCCTTGACTGCTTTGTTTGATGAGAGGTTGTGGGCAAAGCAAGAGTAGAGATGAAGCAGAGTTGTATCCCAGAAAGAAACAGGATTTAAAAGGCATAAATAGCACAGATTCTATGATATGATGAAAACTTCTCCTTAGCCATTCCCAGCTAAGCTTCACATCCTGCATTTCTACTTCAGTGATCCTGCAGCCTGGAGCAGACACAATCAGGTTTGTCAGGAAGAGCAAACCACCTGGGCTGACCACCTCTGAAGGCGTGGGTCTGCATGAGCTGCTCCTGCTCCTGCCCAGGTTCCGCTGGACAATGTTGTGCGATCGCTTCCCAAACGCGGGGCTGCTCGGTGCAGTCATGTGGAAGGAACCTCAAAGGGGGAGTGAAAATGGGACGAGGTAGGGGTCAGTGGAAATGGCCATGAACAGCTGGGGGTTGGATGAAGTGGAGTGGAACAAGGGCAACAAAAATGATGGCATTTTGTTTTCCCATGCTTTGACAGCAACTTATTGGAGACATTCCCTCCCTCTCACAGACACTGCAGAGTAAGGTGTCTTTTAGCTAAAAAGAAGGCAGTTAGAGCCATAGAAGTCTAAGTGCAGATGAGTTACAGACCGGAGAATAACATGTGTTTGGTGAAAGAAATTGTAAACGTCACTGAATATACCAGTTAATACTTCAGATATGTAATTTTCTCCAGTACAGGTTTCTCCTTAATCCTGCTCATTTATTGGCACTCAAACAGATCTAACAAAGTCCAAGCAAAAGCAGAGGATAAATACTATGTTGCCCACGTCACAAGGAGACAACTTTAAATATTTCTATATTTGAACAAAAATCTAGATTTTAATATATATAACACAACTTCCCACTGATTATCTTCATTGTTTGCTATATTTAACATTACCTATGAGAAAATGAGTTAACAAACATTCCACAAAGACACTGAAAAGCCAGAGTTAGCATAGATTCTGGAATATGCACAAAGAAAAACTGGCAAACATTTACAATTGTAATATCCCAAACCAGTTTTATTAACTGCAGCTCTGATTTATTTCCCCATCCTCCTGTTCCAAGTTCTGCACCTTTTCTTTCTTCTTTGGGATGAACAAAGATCATGGAACAGATTGTAAGTGAGGCAAATTACATGGCTGTTTATGGTTGTGTTACACATATTATATATATCATTTGCAAAGTATTCCCTAAAGAAATGGTATCAAACTTTTGGGGACAAGAAAGGATCTGATGACAATCTGTTTCATTTCTTTTCTTTCAGATGGTCCATGATAATTCATCTGTTTTATTTTCTTAGATTAATTTCTTGTACTGCAGCTACTGCTTTCCCATCATTGTCCATTTGGTTTCTTTTGTTCGTTTTTGCTTTAATGTTCATTAACTACATTATTCGATTAAATGATGCCATCACAATGAGAAGAAAACAAGTCCAAATCTGTTTGAACAGAATCTTACATTTACTCCATAAACACTCTCCTTTAGATAAAATGTAAAGGCTTCTGTATTTTTGAGTTTAGCTTTGGTTTTGGGGGGGTTCTTTGGCGCCTTTTTGTTTGTTTGTTTGTTTAACAAGAACACATTTAAAAAGATAGCAGTATTCCAAAATCCCTAAGTTATGTACACAATTGATCCGCAAATTTCAGCACCATGGTAATTTTACTTGGAATTTTTATGAAGTGATTTAGCAGGAATGCCTTTACTTTTTAAGCTGCAAAATTTTAAAATAAAGTTCTGTTCTTCATCTTTTCACCTGGGTGCTCTCAGCACAGAGTTGGTTTAAACAACAATAATTATTGGAGAGTTGTGACTAAAAGATAACTTCAGCTAAACACCAGAATTACCAAAGGGAAGTGCTCAGGAGAAAAGGACAGCTCCACTGAAATGAACAGAATTATTAACAGCATTTGCCAAAGACAGGACTATTATCAGCACTTTGGAATATCTTTTAGTTAAACAAAAATCTATCAACTTTAACAGAACTTCCTGCCTGGAAGTGTCGTTTAAAATGACTGTTAGAATGAAAAACAATATATATTTTTTATTCCTTTTAAATCAACAGTTTGGAAAACCTGTAAATAAAAGAAAAAATTCTCCCCCTGACAAAAAAACCAGAAAAGATAACCTTAATTTTAATTTCAATTCCATCAACATGCAACAGAAACAACTCCTTTTAATCAATAGGGTGTCGTAAGTCATTTGCAGACAAAATCAAGCTGTTGAAAGCAGATGCAATTTAAATATTTGGTAAAACTCTATCTCATGATCTAAGAAAATTAATATAATGATTTTCTTTTTTTTTAATTTAAAAAGCAAGCAAGCAAACAGAACAAAAAAGATTCAATTCTTAGTTATTTCATGGAAGAAAAATAAAAAAGGCTAAATCCAACCCAGGGAAAACTTTCAATCAATCAAGTTGCACTGGAGATTCAGTCCATAAGAAGTGTTAGGAAGCAAAAACATTACCATGTGAGCTCATTGTATTTACAGGTAATATTTGCTTATTCAGGTAATTAATCATCATGATTAATTATACTAGAAAGTGGACAGATTATTTCAGTAAACCAAGATTACTTGCCTATGGGTAGAGATCTAGGAGCTGGATATGTACACTTTCACTAATAAATGATAAGGATCACTGGTGAGGCAGGTTGCAGAGCTTGGGAAAAGTAGTAAGTTACTAAGTGAAACTGCTTTTGGCAAATATTGACCTTTGAGTTCTTAAACTGGAGCATATATAAACAACACAATGTTCTCTGGCAAGTTTTCCCTGATAACCTGCTGGAAAAGGGACAGAATATCCTCTAGCCATTTTGCATGCACAATTTAACAATTATGTGGTCAGAGGAAGGATGATTCTTTTAAGGGGCTGGTAGATGAATGGTAGATGTTCACAGGCTTTACACATTTACAAAGGAATTTCAAAATTTAACGCAGCATAATCAATATCAGCTCCAATTCTTCTATACTGAGGTAAATTATATCGATCACTCTACTGGGGACACACACAAAAACAGAAAGAGAGGTAGGATTCAGACTCAGAAAGCAGGTCATACGGATCAAAATCATAGCACTGGCAATACTGGCTTAAGGACAAAATGTTAAAGTGAGGCTGCTTCACTCAGCATGGAAAATCTGAAAAATTATTTTGATGTATTTAAAAGCAGAGCATTCTAAAAAAGAAACACTAAATTTATCTCAAGTTTCTATTATGGTTGAATAAAAATTTTCAAAAGCATATCAAAAGTTAGTTTTAGATAATTATTATAATCAGGAATCATGCTTAGAATGAGAATATAAATGGTTTATAATTCTACGCTTACTTGAAAATTAAATTTTCATTTCAAACTTGACTAAAAATTTTGCAAAATAAACATTTTGTAATACATTTTGTGAAAATATTACAAACATTGCAATGCAATCCAAATTAAGCTGTGGATACCCACAGAGTTTGCCTTTTGAATTTCTTTTATCTGTCAGATCTTCCAAGTTTTCTGGGTTACACTCAGGAGCAGAGGGTAAGAGAAGCATATTCAAAATCCTTCACGGCCACAATTTTTTTTCTAATTGGTGTTTCCACACTCTTCATGCTTTCATCAATCAGATGTAAATTACAATATGCCTGATTGGGTCTCCTTCACCCTAACCACTCCCTGCTGACTGGCAGTGCTTGCCAACTGCTGCAGCAGGCAAGATGAGCAGCAGTAACAGCACCTCTACTGTTTTGGTAGGTCTTGGCTACTAGCAGTATCGTAGATAACAACTGCTCACTTAACACCTATTGAATGTCTTGAGCACAATTGTCCCTTTGAAGAATGCAGCTGTCACCTTTGATCAAGCATGAGACATCACTGGCAGCAAGTAATATAAAAGAGTAGGTCCATAAATTCAAACACTGTGGCAATTTCAGAGGAGCTCCTTTATTCTGGAAACAAGCACAGAAAAATGTCTAATTGGTGTGGAGGGAAGAGACACAGCAGATAGAAGCTTCAGAAAAGCTTTGTTCATAATATTTAAACCTAGTGAGTGATCAGAGAAAATACTGTCGAGTCAATAATGCAAACAAACCAGGAGGATGGGTTGTGCACCACTGGAAAAATTTACTAAATACACAAGCTGAAATACTTGCAGTCACTTTAAAATGTAGCGCCCAGACACTATTCTATAGTCTCCAGTCTGCTGAAGTACAGTTCTTATGCTACATAAGCATAGGTTTTGTGTATTTTAAAGCAGAATGCTGTCTAAGATTACCCTCAAGCTGGCATACCCCCTTGCTAGCCCCTTTGAGAGGATTGCCAAGTCCAAAAGGAGCCTGAAGAATTGTTTATGTGAGGAACTGTGGGGAGAGAGAGGAAGAGGAGCAGTGGGAGGAGAAGGGCAGACATGGTGTTGTTTGGCCCAGTGGACAAGGAAAAGCAATAATCCAAATTCATAGATCAAAACTTTTTTCATTTTTCTAATTGATGTGCACCAGTTTAATGGCAGTATAGATGGTAGAACTGCATTTCCTTGACCCTAGCACTATTTTCAGAGAACAGGAATAATAAGTCCTGTGGGTGTCATTTACAAAAAGGTATGAACTGTTCACAGTTTTATCATTGTGCTGGGCAGAAACAGGGTCCCTTCATCTTCACTGATAGATGTCATTTTGTTCTGTGTTTTTCTTGAACCAACACCTTAAATTCAATCTTCTCTTTCTGACTGATTAAGACTGATGTTCCCTCATTGCTGCCTGTGAATGCTGAAAGTGAGTTCATTGTTTCTGTGGCCAGCACTGAGTAAAGGCAATGGGGCATCCAGAATGGAAAGGCAGTAGCTTTTACAAGGCTCAGGTATGAGCATCAGGAGTGGCATCTGGAAGACTTCAGCTTACGTATGCAAGTATACCATTTGGGGCACAGAGATTAGTCCCTGTTACGAATATCCAGACTGCATGGGGGTTACAAACATTGCCAAATATTATGTAAAAGTGCACAATTGAATTAATCTTATTTAATGATCCACTGACTTTTGAATATTTTTAATGTCCATAAGGGACCCAACAACATTTCTAACATCATTCATATATCACAACTAAATCATTATTACATTGCAAAATGCACTTTTGTATAATATTAAGAGTGTGTTTTGTAATCAAAGGAGGTGGAAGTGTGGGAGGAAAGAGCAAATGAAAAGTTTATGTGGTATGTATTATGAACATAAGAAGATAACCTAAGAGGAGTGGTCAAATGCTGCTTGGAAGGATGGGTGCCAGCTGTGGCAAACAACAGAAACATTTGTTCTGCTTCCATCTTACTTTCAGCAACACAATTTGCAGTCTTTGTGCCTCTGTTTTCCTTTTCACCATTTGCCTTTCCTATCAATTAAACTGTACATTCTCCATGGACAGAAGTTATAAATGTATATCGCACTTAAAAAAGCATGAATGCAAATATGACTGGGATATATTTCACCAGATGTTACTTTACTAGTAATAAACCCTGTGACTGCTTGTTTTATCCTCCAGAGCTTTGTGTTTAAGGAGATCTCAGCTTGCCTTGTCTCCCCTCTTACCCATCTATTGTCAGGGTGGTTAGATTATTCCCCCAGGTCATGGAAGACCCAAGTTCAGATCAGCACGTTTGTCTGAGCAGACTGACATTCCTTCTGTCACATCTGTAAAAATCATGACATCATATGACATCTGAAGATGGGTTTCTTAACACGCTCTGCTGTTAATGCTGTGCTCAATGACAACAGGAGCTTTGATTCCAAACAACCAGAAGGCCGCTGTATTTCTTTTAGTGCTGCTTTTCCTCCTTGACCCAGTGGAGTTAAACAGCAGCCGCTGCAGTGGGGCAGAGTTTTCCTCTCCTCTACTTCCAAGTCACCTCAGACAGCTGAGCTATCTGAGATACATGCCTTATCAGTTAGTAAAAAGCCAATGGCAGTGCTTTTTGAATATTTCTAAATGTTTCTTCAGGCACAGTTATTTCACACATTTGAAACTAAAGTTACAAACAGCTCTGAGTTGCCAGAAATCTAATTTCTTCAGCAAATAAATTCTTTCTGCTCCCACAAAAGAAAAAAAAAATCACTGCACTACTCTGTTCTATCACTTTCATAGTTTTATGAAGGGAATGACTGAATTCATCAACAAAGCTTGTTGGAAAGGGACAGATTCCTCTAGGGGCCAAAAGTACAGCATTTTGGATGAAATAAACAGAAATTACCTAAAAAGGTGGAGATAAATCAAGAAATAGGCAGTCTCTGTCAATGAGTTCAGGATTACAGGTTGCCCATGCACTGGAAGAGGAAATTCAGTTCCTAAAGGAGGCAACGAAATATTCAAGTCATCAATATGTGCAGAAGAACTGAGGTCAGGCCTCATAGAAAATAATAAAAGGTTGGGAATTAATTCAACAACTACAGATGAAAATGAATCCCAAGGGAAAAAGTTGACTATGGGAAGGTACATGGTGGAAGATATTTTTATTGACGAAGTCCAAAATCATGACTGAGGAGAATAACATGGTAATTTGACTTTGAGAGGGAGTTAACGGTGGCACTTTTACCATAATGAAGAAGGCAGATAACAGGGACTTCAGAGAACTGAATTCTCAACTCTGTGACATATCCTGACAATTATAAGACTAACTAAGCAACCATAGGAAAAAAAGAATTAGAAAAGAAGAAGTTCTGAAGCTCTGCATTTTAATTCTTCTCTTCCCACTTTGCAGCCTGACAAAAAAATGCATTATTAGAAATAAATAAAAGCAGGGCATGAAATGGCTTCCCAGAATAAACTGTAATTTATAGAAGGAAAGTAAAATGTCTTCTCTTCTATTTAAAAAATCCTGCAAACCAGAAATGCACAGAGTGAATGGATTTTGAGATATTCTTAGTGAAAGCAGAAAGTCACTAACACATCTGTAATTGCCAGGGGGCCTATTCTTCATAAAAATTTATATTCTCAGGATGCCCATGTCATCACAGCCTATTACAAGCAAGTATTTTGCTCTTTTGCAAAACACCTGCTTAAATACACAACATAAGTGGCTGTATTAAAGTACTTATCTCTGAAAATGGAGAGGGCTTCTTTTTGGATATGTAAATATTCCCTTAAAAGAAAATACTATAGTAGAGTGACAAAAAGTTTCCATTATGGTTCAAATTAAAAAAAAAAAAAAAATCACAGTACCTTAAAAGTAATTTTCTTTGTTTCTTGTTTTATAGACCATTCTTTTAGAAGGAGTCAAAGGAGAAATATGTTGGAACTCAATTACCTGTGCTAGTGAACCGCTTACAGATATTTAAAAATGGGTACCTCTCACAGATATCCAATGTGAACCAAGTGCTTTTTTATGTGAGCCTCTCATATCTCATTAACATTATAAATTGCAGCATGCACGTTTTCATGCTGCTGGAAGAAGCAAAAAATGGTCAATAAAAGACTAAATGTAACTCAGTGACCAGTAAATTTTTTTCTGGTCATTCAAATATCTTTCTTTGCTTTACCTTTGTTGAGCAAGTGAACAGACGTCAAGCAGCTACACCTCAGTCAGATACACCTTGGTTTACCTGGATGAAGCACCAAAAGAGGAACCCTGGAATTTTGGTGCATCGTTATAAAAGTGCCAGAGGTCATCAAAAGGGAAACAAAAGCTTGGGGCATCAGTAAAGATTGTTTCGACTCGGCACCAAAATCCTGTGGAAACCACATGGTTTAAAAGGCAGGTGACCAACCTTCTCCAAATGTCTCAAAACCTCTCCAGAGTCAAACATTTGCTCATCCTTACTGGCCAATGAAGGCAGGAAGCAGGTGGTAGATACCATTAAACGCCAGGATCTCAAACAACTTTTTTCCACAGGTGTTCCAATCCTTATCCAATATGAAAGAGAAACAGTTGCCTATTTTTCAAAGGCAAAAAATCCAGGAAGAGGACAACTAGAGGGATATGCTCTATGAAAAAAGAAGGAAGTATCTTACTCAGAATTCCTCTCCATTTCTAGCAATTTCAAGGTGGGTACAGCTATCAGGAAACCTTCTACAACGTCTCACACAGTTATTAAGTGACTTGTATTTATAAACCTCCATTAATGCTCTTCCTAGTCAAATTGCTTACTAACTTCTTTTATATATCTATATAAAAGATAGATATTGTTCTTGCAACAGCACTGCATCAAGTAAACATTAGTCTCATACTAAAAAGATTTTTTTTCTTGTAATTTTATTTATTGATATATTCCTGACTTGAAATGGCACATTTTCACTAGAATTTTTCAATCATATTCATGTATCCTTAGTATAGTTCCAGTTGTTTCAGAGTAGCTTCTCCTTATTGACTTATTAGCATGATATTTTTGATAAGGTGCTCCATTACTAAAGATAGGAATCTTTTTTAGGATCCACACACTTTCATTTGTGCATAGGAATCTCCGATCTATATTTACAGTAGCTTTATAATTTAACAGATGTTTGGACAGTTACAGTCCCCTCTGGGACAGTACTGTGTGGTTTTGAACTACTCCAGAGTTGTTCTATGAATATTTTTCCTCACTCTCTTATAGTCCTGGGGGTCTGTAACAGATGCTAATTGCAGTTTCTTCTTTGTTTTTTGATAATCTAGTCTTACCCAAATTATTCCACTGCTGCCCTCATCATTATTGAATTGTATCTCGCTGATTTTCAAGGTTTCAAGCAATAGATAAGACCACATTATCTACAGCTTATACACATACAGCATAGCTTAAAAGTTTCATATGTGCATATGGAGATGGTGAGAGCATTCAAGAAATAGGGGCTTTTGGCAGAGAACATCCCACACCTCCTGTCCTTTCAGAAATATGCCTTGGAATAATTAGCAGCTCCATCTCAACTTCCCAATTTGCCACAATGCTCTCAGATATTATGCTGCTGCTCCACAGTTTTCAGAGGGGCTTATCATGCTGCATGCAGATCTGTTCTCTACATCAAATGCTTTAAGACATTAATAGCATGACCTTGAAAAATTTTTAAGCAGTTTATCTCATGTGAAGTTTGCCGACTTGCACAGGTGAAGATGCCACATTGTGTAACAGCACACATTATGTGCCCATGTTCACCATGCACTACATGTAGCCTGGGACCCTGCCAGAGTAGCCAGCTTACTTGGTTCAGAGAGAACAGAAATATTTCACAAATAACAGCCATAATAAATGCTCAGGTTGCACTTCATCTTTTAGTTCAGTGGAGGCAGAAGGCAAAAACTATTTTGATAAAGTAGCAAATATTCCAATTCCAGAACTTAGGACTCCAGTGGAGAATGAAGAGGCAGACAATGCTATCTATTTATAGTATATTTTGCCTGAATCCCTTCTTTTGTACACAACAGCCATGGTCTTTCATGCAGAACCACTGTAGATGGACAGCTGTGTGTCTAAACATCTGTGATGAACAGAACTCAGATGGGAGCTTAAAAAAAGAGAAAACGGCATCAACATATTCATAAGTTGGTGTGTGAACAATGAAAGCACATATTGTAGGTCTGAAGGAAAAAGGCAGAATCAGCTTGTAAAAAAACCCCACGAAATTCTCTAAGAAATTCTTTTTGCAGATGTCAGCATAAGCTTTTTGCCTGATTTAGTGTAGCATTAAACTTAGGAAGGGGACTAAAGAAATTGCTTTGACCAACCAGGAGTTTCAAGGAAGTATCTATAAATCTGAAAATCAAAATTTGATCATAACACAATCCAGAAAAACTATAACACCTCAAAAAAGAAAATAAAAGGGAAAAAAAAGCAAACTGAATCAGCTCTGACTTGCTTGTGTGTATTAGATCAAGATCAGCCTAAAGCTGAAGGCACACAGATAATAATCTCTGACCCTCCCAAGGTTCCACCAGCGTCTTTTACTGGCTTTCCATGTGTCAATAAGGTAGGTTTGATGCTTTAATAAAAAAAGAAAGAACAAAATTAAAGATCCTGCATTGCTGACCGGACATCAGCCTGAGTATCAGGTTTTGTTGTCCTCACTTTTACTGATGCTAACTTAATTTTCAAGTAGCTCTAATCATAACTGTCAGAAGTGATAATATATGACTTGAAGGATGTTATAAGCATCTCTCTACTCTAGAGAATCATAATGAAGCATATAGAATGTATCTTCACCTGAATTTGATCCCTATTGTTCGTTTAATTGTTTACATGGTTTCTAAATCTCATAAAATTTTTTTTTTTACATTATAAGACATTGCCAAAGTAAGATAGAAGCTCTCTTTTTGTCTCTCTTAAAAAGAATATAAGTGGCGCTCTAAGTAAAAAAAAAAATGACCCTTGTCTTTCAAGTTTCCCTTTCTCTGTTCATAAACAGTTTCCTGGCATACCCAGGAAATTTCTCCCGAGAGAGACCAAAGCCCCACTAGCTTATATTTTCCTTATAGGAATTTCCAACAGTCTTCAGTGGTTTTGACATGTGCAAAAACGATGGGATACTGCAGACTCCAGCACAGGCATACATTTGAAGAATATATTGCACCAAACTGCGTATGCCAGTACATTGCACAGTTTCCACTGCATTGGATATCTGCTGCCTCTTTTACTGTAGTTTCTCACATGCAAGAACAAGTCACAGCTTCTGGAGTGGAAAAATCTAAAACTTTCTTACCTGAAAGGCAGGGTATTATATTTTTTGCTATTTAAAACTGCATTTTTCAATAATAAAAAAATCCAAACCAACAGTAGAAAAGAATTGTCTTATAAATGCATGCTCCCTAAACGACCTTAAACTTTGAGAAAAAGAGGCACAAAATCATTGCTTCCAACCTTTTAACTCACCATAAATAGAAAAGGGGTTATCACAGGGTGGTAACTGTGAGTTATCTGCGAACAGACTAATTTTCTCAAACATATTTGTTATTCAAAATTAATGTATAAATTTCTGTGGGTGATTCCTAGCTTGATCACCAGTACAAGAGCAGTCTATTGTAGACAAAATAATGATGGGATATAGAGGTCACACATTATGTATCAGAGTCCCTAAGCAGTAATCTCAGCTCCAATATGAGCTCCAAAGTTACTTATTCACATCTTCTTGCCTTCTGGGATTGAGACAGTCTTGATCGATAAGAGATTTTAACTAAGAAATAATAAAGCAGTAGTCCATTTTAACGGACAGAAAAAGGAAAATCTGGCAAATGACAATAAAGAAGATATGCCAAACAATCATTCCTTTATCAGCCACCACTAGTATCTAAAGTCTTTCCTTGTTGCTCACCCTCTTGACAAATACTGACGTGATTCAAACTTAGACTCTTCTGTGAATCTTCAAAGATGGAGAAATGACTGCCTATAAAAACTGTAGTACTATCTTTACTGGAAGAGGTCTGGGAGGGCAGTTTGGGAAGCCACTGCTATGGAAAGATTTTAGTCAGTGTGCCTTCCTGTCAGGACTGGGCTCCAGACAGTATGTCCACACATTGCATTCTTCGCGTGGAAGTCAGCATCCCTCTTCTCTCTTACCTTTAGAGCGAAGATACATCTGCCCTTGTCTGAATATGGGGACAAAAACATCTGCTCATTGATAATCCTTATTTCACATCATCCATACTCATAACTGAAGCAGAGGGAAGCCACAGTGGACTCAGTCTGAAGCACAGGATGGTCTTTGTCATACAGTACTGTGCCCTGCCTTGAAAGTTTCCATAAATTGACCAGACAAGACCCCAAAGAACTTGATTACCCTTGCTATGGTCAGGAGGTCATACTAGAGACCTCCAGAAGTTCCTTCCAACTTAAATTTGCTATGACTGTCATCCACACTGGTCTTGTGACCAGTAGCAAAGATTTTTGTTGGGTAATTGTAGAGATTCAGTAGAACACTTACCTTTAAGAGGTAGAATTGATTAAAATAGCAAATTGATAGCTGGTTAGCTATGTCAAAGCATGACAGACTTAGAATAAATATAAATGGGAATTCAAAATGAGAAACATGGATGTAACTGCAAAAAGACACATTTATTTATCAAACATTCTTTGAGCCAGGATAGGAAGATATCTTTTTTCAATGAGATGCAATGACTTTTCTTAGAAAAGGGAATGGTGTAGATGAATAGGTCTAGGCTCAAAGAAATCATTAGGTCACAAAATGATGACAAGTTGCTGATGTAATGCAGGTGCCTGAATCTTGTTTGTGATTCTGGAATATCTGAAGGGAGGAGGGAGATGAACAAGCAATCGACAAGTATGAAGACCCTAGCATAAGACCTTGCTTAGAACAGTCTCTACAGACATGTTAATGAAAGGTAAATTTTACCTAGAATTTATAAAAAGAAGGTATATTAACATGATAAAGCAATGAAGATTTCACTGTTTAAGAAGAAACACCAAAATGAAATGATTGAACAATAAGAGAAGGACTACAGGTCTTGTTCATAAATCTAACAGCAGACATATAATAGGAAGGAGTAAAAAACCCCATCTATTTAAGGCAAAGCATGAGAATAAGAAAACACAGTTATAAATCTAAGATGAGTAAATTTAATCTGGAAACTACCATGTTCCTCTTGGCTACAGAAATCAGCTTCCAATGAAAATTTTCACAGAATCACAGAATATGCTGATATGGAAGGGATCCATAGGGATCATCGAGTTGAACTCCTGGCCCTGCACAATACCATGCTCAGAAGTCACACCATGTGCCTGGGAGCATTGTGCAAATGTTTCTTGAACTGTCAGGCTTGGTTCTGTGACCACTTCCCTGGGAGGCCTGTTCCAGTGCCCAAACACCCTCCAGGTGAAGAACATTTTTCTAACAACCAGCCTAACCCTCTCCTGACACTGTTTCAGGCCATTCCCCTGGGTCTTGTCACTGTTCACCACGGAGAAGAGATCAGTGCCTCCCATGTCTCTTCCCCTTGTGAGGAAGTTGTAGACTGTGATAGGTTCTGTCCTCAGTCCCCTCTTCTCCAGGCTGAACAGACCAAGTGACCTCAGCTGCTCCTCATACAATTTCCTCCCAGGGCCCTTCACCGTCTTCCTTGCTCTCCTTTGGACACTCTCCAATAGCTTTATGTGTCTTATTGTGGTGACCAAAATTGCACACCGGATTTAAGGTGAGGCCGCACCAGTGCAGAGCAGAATATTGGGCAAGGGGTGCAAGGGACAAAGGGAAATTCATGTAGTCTCAACACTGAGGTTGATAACCATCTCAGTGAGAGTGCATTATGCCGTTGCTTATTATAAGAACACTGAAATCAACAATCCCAGCAATTCCACTGCTAATCCTATGCTCCTCCTGACAGACTGCAGTCATGAGGACCAGAAGGGATTACCTCCTCTCTTAGCTGATTCTGAAAGCAGAGATTCTCTAAATATGGAATTTCATTTCAGGACTGGTGTGTATCTCTATACTTGTATCCATCTTGCAAACAAATGAGGAGGAAGGCAGGAAAAACAAGTTAGTGTGTAAAGAAATGCACACAAGATACCAGATTTCAAAGGTGCCCGAGTAGGACACTTTCAAGGATTGCTAGTATCACACAACCACAAATGAAAAAATCTTATTTTCATTATTATTTCCACACACATCAGATTCTGTAATAGAAAATGCTTATTCCTTTTACAAAAGATTCTGTTCAGTAAATCCTTTGCATTCCCTACTCTTTTTATTGTTATGCATGCTTTACTGAGGTGAATGGAAGTGGATGTGGAATTTAAAATACAAAATCTTTTTAAAAAATTAAATAAAATTTGAGCAACATTTTTTCCACTCCTAGTTTTTGGAATTGCTTTTCATTCATGGATAAAAGGTGAGGTTATAGGAAGGTATGTCAATATCTTATTTTTCTCCAAGAACAAAGAACATGTCATTCCGTGAAAAGAACAAAAAAATTTTGTACAAATGAAAATGATAATGGTAAGAGAGCTGAACAGAAAAATATTTGGACCTTCAAAGCATCAAATGTGAAGAACCAAGCACAGAAGTTGTTTTTATGTTTGATTTTTTAAATTTTTCTTTTTGGGAAATGAAGTAGTCCATTTATTACTATTACTAATATTATTATTATTTATTATTATTATTATTGTTATTATTATTATTATGATGAAATTAAGTCAGAAGAGAAAACTGCAATCATCTGCAAGTTTGCTGACATCTTCCAAACTTCTCTGTTGTGCTGAAGGAAGAGGAGTCCAGACAGTGAAGTATGGATTTACGTGTAGATCCATCAAAGATTAGCTTGATTGGGAATGGCAAAGGAAGCTTGGTTTGATCTGCCTTGTAGTAAAGAAAAAAGGACACTTGTGCAGAAGCATTTTAGCATAGTGAAAGAGCCATAAAAAGTTACGAAAGATAAACTGTGTGCCACAACTGCTAGTTTATGATTCAACACATGCAGTCATTTTGGGATTAGGTTCTCCTCCCATATCTTTGAGCAAGGTGCATCTAATCTAAACTTGACCATTAGGATCAAAGCAGGATCAAGCCTTGTTTCTCTTAAGAAGTAGGGTTCCTGTAGGTTCTCTTTAGACATAATGCACTTTCAGAGCTCAGTTCATGCAATCTACACAGGAATAAGCATTGTGGTAGATCACCAAATATTCTCCAGTGCCTGGAGACCTACCTTAAACCCTTGAGATACTGCCTCAGTGCCCTAAGGTTCCCATGAAACATGCAATCTACTATCCCAAAAAGTCACTAAGAAGTCTACAGTCTTTCATCCAATATTTTTCTTCACACACAGCTCAGCACCCTAGATGTTCAGAGCTTTTTCCTGATAAAGCCAGGGCAAAATTAGAGTTGCTATTGCAACACATTTTAAGTATAATTTTTGCAGTGAAATGAGGTAACATTGCCTAAGAGTCAAAACTAAGACACGACAGGAGAGAGGCTCACAGGCATACAAAAAACTCACATCATACAAAGAAACTCCAATGACGGTGGAGCTGAAAGGGATTTCTAAGAAATAAAATCTAAAAGGCAGTATGATAAAATTTCTGTTGTTAAAGCAACCTGTAACTTTGATATACGAAGAGGAAGTCTGAAACATAATGAATCAGAGATCTATTTCTCTTGATCTGAAGGTCAATTAAAAAAGTTAAGCTGCTAGCATGTAAGTAGTATGCAGAAACCAATTTATAGACGTCTTCAAGATCAAATGACCACCTTGGTTTCAAGCACCCTCAAAAAAAATTACTGATTGTCAGACTTCTATCGAAGTCTTCTATTGTTTCTATTGAGCAACACCTATTTAAAACTATATAAGTTCAAAATAACAAAGTAAATACCCAATGAGCTTAAATATTGAATAATACATTGAATAATACCTTCTGATTAAATAACCATTTTGTTCAGTGATTACATTCAGTTTCCCCAGTTGGTAATTATTGATTACAGGATATAGTCATTTGTTTCTGCTAACCACTTGCCCTTGTAAGTGTAAACATCAAGGATGGGGCTTGCATTCCTCTATTTTCCATGGCACCAGGCTGCTATGTATGTTGGACAACGATCCATGACACTGTAGTGATATAACTTTTGTTGCAAAATAAAGAGTTTGTGTTCCTGAAGTTGTTTTGATACTTGGGATCCTTTCTCTCTCCTACTTGCAGGCTAATTTTTCACATGAATACTATAGGAATCATGAGTACTAAATCTTAATAACTGTGTAATAATTTTACATAAGTAATTATACTTCGCGGCATTTTGTTTTTGTCATTTCCGTGTACTTAAAGCAATAACCAAAAATTGCTCTTTCCAATTCTATTGAGCCACTAAGACATCTCCTGTTAAAAAAATAAGAAAAAATAACAAGAAAAAAATAAGCAGATATCTACTAGACATGTTACAAAATTTGGATACCCAGGTCTTTTTTAGATGTTTTCCTGTAAGGAATAAAAATTCTCTCAGTTGTGGTTTCCTGTGGATATCTAATTCAATCCCATGTGTCTAGTCATATGTTCAGACAAACTTTGTCCTGAAGCAACACTAGACTGCTCTCAGTGGTTCAAAAGCATTCTCTTTTTTTCATTCACCTATTTTTTTTCCATGTGTTTTGAAATGCAACAGCACAGGTCAGTAGTCCCCACTGTATATTTCCAGCAAGGGTAGTGTTAGTGTATAGGAGGACACAGATATGTGCCCAGAGAGGTTGGTGCAGACTCACAGCCCCTCACTGAGGAGATCAGGCTTTCTGAAACTTGAAGACATCTCCAAAGACATGTATGCAAGAAGTTATGCTTTGCTTCAGCTACAGTTGAGGTTGAAAAGTGATTCTGCAACTTTCTATCTCTCAGTTTCTTAAAGACCCCTGGTTTTTTCCAGAAAGTGACACTACCTTTCAGTTAAAGATGCTTTCTAGCCAAGATCAGATGAAATCTTTTGGTTCTTTCAATATTCTACTGCTTATTCTTTGGATAATTTTGTCCTTTCTTTGCACCTTCTGTCTCATATCTTTAATGTTTATGAATTGCTCTGAATTTCTAGCATGAAAGAATATTATACTGAAGTTAAAATTATTTCCTGTATATCATTTTCGTTATGAAGCTCTACCCATGCAGAATAAAATGAAAATAGTATGTATGCTTTCTTGTTCTTGACATGAAAAACCTATTCCTCAAGCACAACCGTGATTGATAAATATGATTAATAAAATGGTTATATTTCATTTATTTTGAGTGATAGATAACCTGGTAAAAGTTTTCCATAAATAATACATTAAAAAGTCATAACACATAACATCTCATTAGCTGATGCTTCTAATTTTATGACTATCTGAAATAGTATGCTGTCTCATTTTAAATCTCTAAATACATACAAAGTTGAAAGCTTCCAATAGGTTGTATTTTCTAACTGCTTTTCCAAGCCTACTCTAGAATTTCACAGTGGCTGAAAATCAGTCAAAAACAGCAACTGATGATAATTTATAATCTTTAACAAATGCAGCTATTTTTAACTACTAAAATATCTTTACCTTTAAAGTAATTAAGATTGATATTTTTCCTAATACAGAACTAAATTTTATATTTCTAGTACTGATATTGTTTAGTTCTTATTATTCAGATCTATTTGGGCAATGTCTGCAGTATGTTTAAGTGTCTATGTATTTCCCTGAAATATGGATAGAAAATGAAACTTCCTGCTGAGGAGTCCACAGTGAACTTTTCTTGACTGACCACAATCATTAAAACAGGTGGAGTGGTGATTGTTTGTATAAGGCAAAAATCTACCTCATTTTTTTAACCAAACTGGAATTCAGCTGAATTTGAGCAAAATAATATCAACACTCTCAATGGAAACCTATTGCAGCCATTCCTTCAGAAAGGAATGAGATGTTTTCCTGGCCAGGGAGCCCTCAGTACCATTGTGGATGCAGGTGCCTCTACCACATGCCAGTGTTCTTGCTCTTTGAGGTCTGACCATTTGCCACAGGTTGTTACTACATCCATCTTCTACACTACGTGGCCGGGACATAACCCTTTTTGAGTAGGGTATAATTAGCATTAATTTTAATTACAGTCACATTATTCTATGCGGCATTGAGAAATTGCCCTACTCATATCAATCCAGACTGTTGCTGTAAGATTCATTCTGCCAGGTTTATCAGTGCTAATCCTCTCTCACCTTTGTATCCTTTCTTGGGCTTGCTATTGACCATTGCACTAAATATAAATTTACACTCTCAGATTGCCTTACTGCCAAACCTGGGCTACTTTTTTATTTTATTTATTACTGCTAAGAGACAAAAGTTGGTAAATCACTGATGCAAACATCCACTCTCTCATTTGTTAAACTTCATTGCAAGCACCAAGGTGTTGTTTTCCAAGATGTTAATTTCATTTAGACTAAAGAGGATTTCTCTGGAAGAAGTATTTAAACTGATTCATTATTCAACTTTCAATTTCTCATTAAGTCACCCTCTACAGTGCATCTTACAATTTTGATGTGTTCACAGGGTCTACTAACTATCACAGTAAGCTGCTTGCTTCCTTGTGCTTGGTTATTTATTTCAGTCTATTTCTATTGTCCTTCAGGTCTCTGGGGCAAGGGTGGTCTGTCCGATCTCTGTGCACCACCTGGCACTGTAGAGTCCTCGTTCCTTTGGCACTATGGAGATGCAAACAATAAACAGCAACAGCCATGTAATGTTTCCAGAGGTCAAATATAAACCATCAGCAGCTTCATGGCACAGTGCACCCTGTAGTTGCAGTACTTCAAATGTCAGGATTACAAACCTGGAAGCTCTTTAGCATTCGTGGATCCCAGGGGCTGGATCCAGTCTGTAGAACACATGCATGTTGTGCTTACTGAATATTAATTCTTGCTATAATTGAAATGAAGAATGTAACCGCCATCT
The DNA here is from genome assembly GCA_013397865.1 of Struthidea cinerea. Classification (NCBI taxonomy): domain Eukaryota; kingdom Metazoa; phylum Chordata; class Aves; order Passeriformes; family Corcoracidae; genus Struthidea; species Struthidea cinerea. The sequence goes on along the minus strand of VZTI01001187.1, from coordinate 138,046 downwards.
CTACCCCTGACCCCCCCTCCAAAAACAAAACCCAATAAGCCACTCTGCCCACAGACTGGAAATGTATCAGCACAGTGAACTTTGTTCCATGCATCACTTAAATAGTTCCTGATCAGTACAATGCAAGCCATACATGCCCAACCACCTGTTTCTTTAAGGAGTATTATATTTCCACGGCAATAGACTTGACTCACAAATTTATAATCACACAGTTTTGAACTACTTAACATAAAATTTTAATAAAAACTACAGCATTTGTAAAGCATGTCAGCTTGAAAATAAAGCTAGGTATTTCAATAACACCCAAGTGCCCTATTTAGCATTTTTTGAATTGAACGTTTATTTCAAAATTTCTTCCCAGAGTGAAATTGCTTTTAGAGAAAATCATTAATAAGGAAATCAAAATGAAATATTTAAATTGCATTGAATAAAATAAGTTGGCCCAAAGCATTATGGGGAAAATTTCATCATTTTGTGAGCAAAAAATCTGCTTTTGCTAGTTTTTATTCCTCTGCAGGATAGAAAGGATTTTTTCTACTTCGTTTTCATAATAGAATTTCCAAGAGAGATTTTCAGCCTTTAATCTAAAATCTCATCTTTTTCCCTTTTGCTATACTACCGTATTTATATAAAACACAGTGTGCTGAATAGATTTCCCTCAGAGGTAATGCTAGACTAATCCAAAAATCACAACACACTCATTCTTTATTAAGATTCATGTGACTATGTTGGGAATGTTGGTTATTTGGGGGAGGGGGACATGGAGGAATTGCAGGAAGCAAGAAGTTCATTAACTAACATAGGAAGGAAAAACATTCAATCTAAACTAAACACAGAATTTTGATTTTTCCTTGTACCAGAAGCAGAGTAAACAACTCAGAAATATTTTGTTTATATTTCTATCTATCCAAAATCAGCTGTATTCATTTGGGCACTTCTAAATAAAAATTGAAGGAGTGAGGAACTTTTTGTTTTCAAAATTGCTAGAAGACACATTTTCCCCATTACCTAAATATTTTAGATATTATACACCTATGTACTATGACAAAACAATTTAAATTTCCACTTTTACTTGAAGCTGCAGAAATGTTCACCTCCCAGGAGAAGGTCTACAAATGAGAATGTAAATTTTTCTATGATATGGTGCTGGTAACAACATTGATGATTAAGACACTGTTCCAGGAGAAGGAGAAAACAGTTAGGACACCCCCTGTGGGATAAAACATGGATAAAAAGAGCTCTTGTTGGTTCATGAAAATATAACCCTCCCTTCTTCACAGACACTGGCCAATATCTAACTCTCCCTTTTCCATAGAGACTGGCCAAGTCTTTTCAGCACATAAGAATTACAATTTTTTTTTTGGAGAATTTACTGTCTAAGTGAAAAAAAAGATAAAAGGAACAAGTCTTATGTCTTGCAAGTTGATGAGTGAACTTTCTCCATTGCAAGTTTATTTTGGGCATAGACACTCCCACTCTGGCAATTAAGAACTCCACATCTTCAGTCTGATGTGTTCAATATTCAGCATGAAAACTCTAATCTTGATATCCCCTCTGGTAGCATGATATAGTGGTACCAAATTACTTCAATGTCTGTGAACTGTACTGGATTTGATACTTCTAGAATGTACTCCCTGATTGAACTATAAATGGAGAGCAGCTAAGAGAGATTAATTAACTCTTCATTTCCTAACAAGGAAGATGTGTGATGTGAAGCTAAACATTTTCTGTAGAGAAATACATGCCAGGTGTTATTCTTCATCTTCTAAAAGGCAAATATAAATATATGAATGTCTTCCTAGGAAATGGTTTTCAAATAAAAAACAGGTATAAAAATATGTAGATTTTAACCATGGATCAATTCTGAAAATTCATTGCAGATTGCTATATGCAAGGGCAATAATATGTGTAGCGAAATTCACAAAGAAGCTACAACTAGAAATATTATGGGAAACATGAAACCTGTAACTGCCAGGTAAGAATTTATTTATATTACAGGTGAATGAACACTCTCACTTCTTTTCCATTATGTTCTGAAACTTTCCCTTCAATTCAGTTCACACTGTAATTTTATTTTTTAATTAATTTTGAATTGAAGCATTTTAAATATCAGGGTCTGCTTTCACGTCAAACAGATTGCTCTTCAACGTCTTCATAAACAACTTGGACAGAAGACTAAAGGGATACTAAGTAAGTCTGCAGATGATACAAAGCTAGGAGCAGCTATTGTCTCCCTGGAAGGCAGAGAAGCCCTGAAGGGAGACCCAGACAAATTAGAGAGCTGGGCAACTACCAATCATATGAAGTTTAGCAAGGGCAAGTGCTGGATTCCGCCCCTGGGATGGGACAACCCTGGATGTACAGACTGGGGAACAAGAGGCTGGAGAGCAGCACCATGGAAAGGGACCTGGGGGTCCTGGTGGATGACGAGCTGAACGTGAATCAGCAGTGCCTGGCAGCCAGGAGGGCCAAGCATGTCCTGAGGGGCATCAGGCACAGCATCGCCAGCCAGGCAAGGGAGGGGATTGTCCCGCTCTGCTCTGCACTGGGGCGGCCTCAGCTCAAGTCATGTGAACAGTTTTTGGTCCCACAATATAAAAAGAACACAAAGCTACTGGAAGCCATCCAAAGTAGGGCCACGAGGGTGGTGAAGGGCCTTGAGGGGAAGCCGTGTGAGGAGCAGCTGAGGTCACTTGGTCTGTTTGGCCCCTGGAGGAGACTGAGGGGAGACCTCATCGCAGTCTACAGGTTCCTCATGAGAGGCAGTGCAGGGGCAGGCACTGATCTCTTCTCTGTGGGGATCAGTGACAGGACCTGACAGAATGGCCTGAAACAGTGTCAGGGGAGGATTAGGTTGGATACTGGAAAAATGTTCTTCACCCGGAGGGTGTGTGGGCACTGGAACCGGCTGCTCAGGGAAGTGGTCAGAGAAGAAAGCCTGATAGAATTCAAGCATTTGCAAACACTCCCAGGCACATGGTGTGGTATTCTGGAAGTCCTGTGCAGGGCTAAGATTTGGACTTGATGATCTTTGTCGGTCCCTTCCAAGTCAGAATATTCTGGGAATCTGTCATTCTTTTGTTCCTATTGCTGGACTTTTATGCAAGATCTTGAACAGGTATTAAGTTGAACCAGATAGATCAATTTCATGTAAGAAGTAAGACATTAAACTACATGGCCTTCACCCAAGAGCTCTGAAGTAACTTAGATCTGAATTTACAGGACTTTTGGCCACAATCTGTAATCTACGTTATGAAAGGCCACTGTGGCAGAAGACTGACAGGTTGCCAATGCTCTTCCCTGTCGCTGTTACGTCCGAGGCGCATAAAGAAAACAACACAGAGTCCAGGCTCATGAACAAGTGCAAGCCGAAGCTTAAGCTTTAGTAATTTTCTGACTACTGTATAGGATAGATCGCAAAGTGTGTTGAGTGGCAATAGGTAATTGGTTCCTCGGCCATCCACTCCTTGAGAGGATTGGCCAAGTTTTAAGATACCTATTCCAAAATATTTTCAAAGTCAAAGCCGTAACAATCTTGCAAAACAGCTTGCAGGTGCAAGAAGTTTATGAAACTGTGACCTTGTTTAAAATAGTTTACATAGGAAAGACAGTCTTCTCACAGAATATTGAGAAAAGGCTGAAGAATTTCTCTGCTTCTAGCTTTTTAGCGCCTACACTTCCCATCTCAAGAAATGATCCTAGGAAAGGCAGGATTCCATTCCCACTTAAAATAAAAAAAAGAAAAATTTGGAGAAGAACCTGACTTCTGTAAAGAAAATACTACTTTGCTACCTTATTGCGCTGATGATGTCAGCAGAAATGTGGATGTACTTGCATTTTTAAAAAGTCCTTGACCCCAAAGATTATTAAGAAGTTAAACTGTGGCAGGATTGGTAGAGGGGATCTTTTATGGATTAAAAGCTGATTAAAGGATATGAAGAAAACGTCCTAACATAGACCTTTATAGCCCAAATATTCTTTAATTTTCTAGATGGAAGACAGTGGGAGGCTGTCCCATCAACTGGTGCTTGTGCTGCTGTTTTCCAGTGTAAATCATTAATGGAAAAGGGTGTAAACACTAAAATATCCAATTCTACAGATCATACATCTTCTTTCTTTTTTTTTTTTTTGAGCTGTGCAAATGTTGAGGACCACAAAAAAGAGTGGCCAGAAGGGTTGTAGCTGGGCTTTAGTGGCAAAATACAAGGTAATGCATCTGGGGAATGCCAAGGCAATCTACATGATTCTGCATTCAGAACTGGTGGTTGCAACTCAGGAAAGACATCTTGGATCCTCCATAAAGAGTTCTCTGAAAGCATTGGCTTGATGTGCAGCAGAAGCCAAAGACAATGACAATGTAAATTCAGCAGTGAATAGTTTAAGTAAGGCTTTTTTTTTTTAGGTTAAAAAAAGTAAACTGGTATATCTATCAAAAATGAGAGAACTTATTTAAAGGATAATCAGAAGCATTATTAAATTTTTTGGGTTTGGGAGACTTTTCCCTTTTATTGTTGTTTATAAATGATTTTTCTCATTTAAATTTTAGCTTTCTTTAATGTTTAGAGTTATTTTCCTAGCAAAAATACCTTCTTCTATCTCTCTTACAATATATATTCAGAAATATAAGCACATATAAAAATATAAATGTATAAAAAATTAGGTCAACACATTAAAGAATCCTAAAGTGAAGTAAGAACAAAAAGTTTCTTATACCCATAAATAAACTAGAATCCTGAAGAATTTCAACTCCATTCCTAAATGAAAAAAAAATAAATAGTGAAGACTGTTCTATTATCTTCCACACAGGGCAGTGGTAAAGCCAATGAGATGGTAGCAAATCTCAGAGAGATTGATGACAAAGCAAAAAGCACAACAATGGGGCAACCCTGTTTACCTTGTGGGTAAACGCTGCATCAAGGCACTTCACAATTTAGACAGTCACACTTGGAATAGCTAGAAAGAGAATCCACAGCAGAAGGTGCATTTTACTTAGTTATGAAACAAGCTTTAGCTCAAAAATTTAACTTCAAATTGTCATGGTAAAAGAGTGAGCATAACATGCTCAAACTCAATAAATGTAAATTAAAAAAAAGTGAAAATTCATTAGAATGGTATTTAATATTATGTAGGAGGACAACATAAAAATTAGAGAAGTAAAATACAGATGGTAGATGGTTTAAAGACATTAAAGACATAATGTTGTAGTAAATATAAATAAAAATTAACATCATCTACTAAATAAAAGATCTGTACAGGATTGCACACACAAACAAGGGGAAAAAACCAAATAAAATCTATCATGAACAAATAACAACTATTTTTGTCAATAATTTAATTATAGAATTCTCAGATGATAAGAAGATACTTTCTTGCAGTCTTCTATTGAATTACTCAAAAATTATTTAATTTTTTCAATTATACAAAATTAAAAGCATTGTTCAAATTAAAAAAGGTCTACTTAAAAGTTAAGCCAGAAGGGTTTTCTAAATAGCTTCCCAACTGCCTAAATCTAATAGTAAGGCCTTTTCCAACAATTGTAGAAAGAAATTGGTCATCAAAATGGCCTCTGTACAGGAGAAATGTAAAGTGGCAATTGAACTTTTCAAAAGAATTTGGGGATGTTTGTGGAAATTAGAATCACCAAACTTGACTCCCATAAAGCCAAAATTGGTAGAAAGCAGAATTTAAATGAAAAGAAAACAAGACAAAAAAGAATTAACAAAACCATGGATAATACAGATAATACAGGGAAGGGAAGGGAAGGGAAGGGAAGGGAAGGGAAGAGGAAG
>VZTI01001187.1:96114-132126 GCA_013397865.1 Struthidea cinerea | reverse complement strand
AAGGGAAGGGAAGGGAAGGGAAGGGAAGGGAAGGGAAGGGAAAAAGAGCCTTTTGCAGGGGGAAATAATGTCTCTCAGAAGCTACTGATGGTCCTGCACATGGCAGTGATAATATGCAAGGATGTGTATTGCTCTACAGCCATCTCTGGCTCCTCAAATTTCTCTGTAGAAGGAATTTGTGGGGTTATCACTGGGCACTTGACATGTTTTTTGTACTTTTTGACTTCCTCCACCAGCCTCCACTAGAAAGGGGGTTAGAGAGCTTTGTTTTGAGCTGGTACAGCTATTCCTATGCTTGCTTGTGACTGTTCTTTCTTGCTGTCTCCTGTCTCTACCAGAGAGAATTTATGATCATGGTTGGCCATAGCTCAATCCTTGCCCTCCCACATGAGTATAAACAATGTCATCTGCACTGATATCTGCAGCAGACAACCCTCAGGGGCTGTGTGCAATCTCTGCTGGTACCCCCTCAAGCGATTTCTGTTCTGTATGGCATTGTCAGCCACTGATAGCACCCAAACAGGGTCCAGAAAGTTGTCAAGTAACTGTTTGCTGCATCCAGTTTTGCTTGCCAGGAGCCATCTCTGGCATCCATGACTGAAAAGACTATTGTGTTCGCTCGATTTGGCAATATTTCAGTGACTGTTGGCAGGGAACAGTATAAGCACTTTAGTATGCTATTGAGGTCCTTTGGATTGATGCAGATCATCAGTTTGCCTGTCTTTCTAACTGCCACCATACTGCTGATCCAGTCAATTGGCCTTGCAACTTTTTTCAGCCACCTTGTTCCATGACAGTTTTAACTTTCACCTTGAGCTCTGCTTCAAGTGGCAGCACTAGCATTTTATATATAGCTGATGCCACATCATCTTAACCTTGCAGACCTTAAAAGCACTCATTATCCAGAAACCTGATCCCTTGACCAGAGACTATCTTTTAATAGTCAGAAAAGTAATATCTCATATATGTTTCCCTTACCCTCAGTTAGCTCTGTGATGCTCTGACTTTGCAATAAACACTTCCATGTCCCAGTAAGTTCTCCACCAGACAACAGATTTCTGCATCCATTCTACTGAAGGAAAGATCTGAGCCTAATCTTTATTTACATATGAGAACTTCACAGGTTTAATATGATCCCACTCTAAAAAAAAATCCAAATTGTTTTATTTTTTACAAAATCTGTATAATTTACCCAGCTTCACCATAGAACCACATTCCTTTTAGTGAAAGTTTTCCTTTGCCATTTTACTTGTCATTTCTCATATTCCGTTTCTGAACCACATTATTTTCTTGTTACTGCCATTGCACCTACTTACTATATATTATTCAGACCAGCTTCATCACAGGTGCTTACTTTTCTCTTTTCAAGCACTTATGCAAATTAAATAGCCAGTGTAATTTAGAATCTCTTCACTCGCATGTATGTGGTCCAAAAATTGTCTCATCCAAGTTCCAACTACGCACAGGGTGACACCACCACTTGCTCTTGAGCAGGACTTTTAAACACTAGACCTCACACTTTTGTAACAAAAGAGGTCAATATCATTATCACAGTTTTATATGGGTGCTGTGTAGGGTTGAAGTGACTCGCTCAAGGTCATCTAACAGCTTGGTGAGAGCAGAACTTAGGTCTTGCAAGTTCCAGTCTAGTGCTTTATCCAGCAAGAAACCCTGACTGTGCTGAAGTCTGAGGTCTCCCTGTCCTTGGCCTGTTCTATTAAAACGCTGCACTGGCATTCATATAAACCATTTACAAAGGGTAACATCCATTTGTTCTGCATCAAAAAGCAAGAGAGATTGACACATAGATAATCTTTTCCTATGTGTGATGGATTGATCCTTGACTTAGGATCATTTCTGTTGCCTCTTTGTAGTCTCTCCATTACAACAAGAATTTCCCAGGCTTTCTATGCAAGATGAGAACGGAAAGCTGTTAAACAACCATTTTCCAGTTCTTCCTGAGGAAACTTTTTACTGCCAATCCAAATTTGCAACACCTGCGGTGTTGAAAATGAAGACTTAAAGGCGTTCACTCTACATTTATGTTTGTCAAACAGTGATTTAAAAACACAAAAATTCATACAGCATTTTTTTAAAAGACTTTCTGGAGAATTTGTCTTTTCTTTTTTTTTCCCCCCAAAATAACATCACATCTAAGCACAGTGCATAATCCTCATACACAGGTTTACCTAGATTTTTGTGACATATTGGGATAAAAATGCCTGAGGACATTTGTACCACATTTGTGTCCATCGATGGCTTCTTGTTAGAATTTCAGGAATAGGCCACCTTTGTACTGAAAAACCCTAATAATACTTTGGATTTGAAATATATGCTGTTCTGAAAACAGCCTTTCATTGGTACATGCTGCTTGTGTTTGACAAGAACTTTACTGAAATCCTGAGGAGGGGATGGTTGCTGACCTTATGGGCAGCATACAAGAATCTCAGCCTGATTCACACACTGCTTCCCTTGTTCAGGTGATGCCTGAAATAGCAAAGGGGTGTTCCTTCTGTCATTTGGACCATGTCAGTTTGCAGTATTCCTGCTTACAGGCACACTGCCTGATTTCTGGTGTTCCCAAGCTGGGCTGGCCCTTGAAAGATTTAAACCCGGGCCAGAAGGAAAGAGTGCATATCAGTGTGGTCTCATACAATAAAAGCCTCAATTCACCACTGACCCTCCCTAGAGTCAAGCAAGAACTTGTTGGATCTTGCACAAACAAATGACAAACCTAGAAGACGCACACAAACCTTTTCCTGATGTGAGAAGAAGCAGCACTGCTGCAAAGCACACGGACTTCAGCAGAATTCATACCCCACCGCAGACCACAGCATGCCACCTATGTACATGAACAGAAACTGATTAATGGGCTGTCACTTTATTTGTTGACTGCTGAATTATTTATACTTATAAAGTGTTTAATAATTTAGAGCTGGTATCTTAACAAATTACAGCTGAAAGTGACAAGGGGAAGGTGGCACAAGAGTCTCACTTGAGATCAATGTCCTTGTTCTCAGGGCACTTTGGAACATGATTTCTGCTGACTGTCATCAGCAAAAAAAGGAAGGGGGAAGTATGTTGATTTGATATTACGTGTTAAATAGAGAGAACTGCATATTTCAGTAATCAAAGGAAAAAAGTTGCTTTAAACCAAAAAGAACATGAAATTACTCTGAAGAAATCTACATTTCCATATGAAATGAAAATCATTGTCTTAAAAAAAAAAAGACTAAATAAAAGCTAATTACAGTGTTTGTTTTTAAAATTTTGTCTCAAAGCATTTTATCCATCTTTTCTTGCCACAAAGGATTTGGATACATATTGATTTTGACCTGCGTACCACATCTTTGCAAAAAAGCAAAGTCATCTTAATGCTAAGAGGTTATTTTTTACTGTATGAGGATGGAAACAAAATTACCATCTACTGGCTCTATGTGAGTTAAACTTAGAGAGTGCATGAGAAAGAGAGAGATAAATTCAGATTTTTAACAAAATGCAAATGCTAACCAACAAAAAGGCTGGCTGAGTCAAAGCACCTGAAGACAAAATTCCTGTAAAAATCCTCTGTATAGATACATAACGTTTCACTCCAGGATAGTTTTTCCTTCACAGACACTTTAATAGAAAAAAAATTAATGTAAATATCCAAAATAGTAAATTCCATTCTCTAAGAAGGAATTTCCTGGATATTAACCCACTCTATTTCTTTTAAATACCACGAGAATGCAGTGTCTAAAAGAATCATATTTTGGTGGAACAAAAATTCTTAACAAAGGCACAAGGCTCCTATAACAGAAATTATACCATCACTGCTGCAGACAAATACATTTTTCAGGGTAACCTCTCCAGTGATGAGCACAGTTGCATCTTGTAACCCCAATTCTACAATGTCCACAATGGAAAAGCAAGCTGTGCTAACCACTGCTGAATTCCAGTAGCACTGTATAGCCACATGCAAGATACTGTTCACCAGTGCAAGACTGACCTCTGCTTGTATTCAGCTTGCTTCAAGCAAGCACCATATGTCTTTCCATCACAGTAGCACAGGCACTGTGGCCTTGAACAGTGTAAATCATATCCAGCTCTATTCCCCCCCAATATGCTTAGGCGATCAGTGTTTTCTACTTTGGTGCATGCAGCTTGAATCCTGTAAGAAATAATGTTACACATGCACTAGAAACTTGGTTTCGTGGTATTTCTCAGTATTAGCTTCTTCAACAGCAATTGCTTTCTGTCTGTCTCTCTCTCTGTGATTTAATTGCTGTTTATCTCCACGGAGACTTTTATATGCACATGCTGCCAGCTGGACTAGGATCACTAGGTGGCCATTACTGGACATTTGGGAACAATGACTTGAATTAAGGGCAGCTGAATGCTACTATCTGTATTTTCATTCTGTCCTCAGACACAGACTCACCCATAGTATTTCTTCTGCAATACAGACGTTTACAAGACTATCAGCTCCAGCAGCAGACTTCAGTAAGAACAAGATCTAGTCAGCTCTTATTCTACTAATTCTACTAATGACTTCAGGGTAGAAAACTGCCCAGCTACATAAGGGAACTAGGTCTTATCTATGTTGTAAACTGCTCTTAAGGAAGCCATCCTAAATTTCCAGTAGAGAGCAAGTGGTGAACTACATTATAGGGCCAATCGGTTCCTCAGTGTCCACTTCACAAATCTAAAAACCTGTGTTGCCTTGAGGAAGGACAAGTGAAAAATGTGGTCTAATTTTCTTTATACCACTGCAAAATTTATTAGGAAAGTAAGTTATATAGCAAAATTGGTATTTTCAATAGAGATCTCCCTATAGCGCTGCTATGTTTTGGGTGGGGAGTGTTCATGGATGACTAAAACTGCTAAATTTTTTTCTGGTATAGAAATGAAAAATGGATAAAGGCAGCAGAATTTTAGCATGAATGACAAATATTGGCTGAGAATTTCCTGTTTTTTAAAAAATTCATTACCTTCAGTTGCTGATGGATACTATGTCTTTTGATATACATTTTCAGGGTTTTCTAATATGAAAATGCTCTGTTCAACACTTCTCAGGGTACCAGAAACATATAAAAATGGACAGTATTTTTTTTATGTTTTGATGTGGGGAATATAATAGTGGAAAAAAAAGGATTATTTTTGAAAATGATGAAGAAAAAACAGATTGAGTCAACAGTGTTCCAAACATTTTATACTCATAAATACACTATTTCTACTGTTCCAAAGAGTATTTTTTTCTTCAGTCAAGATTTTATAGTATTGAGTGTTAACAAGCTATAAAAATGTGGGGTTGAACACATACACTGAACATCTTTCACAATTTGACTAGGAGGCCATGTTTATAATTTCTTCCTTATTGAATCTAAATTATTAAAACTAGGGATGATAATGAGCTCAATGAAAATTATTGCTGTAAGTGTTACAAAAGTATCCAACGCACATGCAGATGCTCCAGCACATGCAGATGTTCCAAATAGTACAAAATGCAGCATCATGTCTACTAAGGCATATACCACTAATCCACTCAAGGTCTTCAGCCTGATCTTCAGGATTCCCACTGAGTAAGACCTCTACTATTTGGAGGGCAGTTTTGCCTCCCCTCCCCAACAGCCTAGGATAGTAAAGATGACCAGCAGGAAGCCTGGAACTGACAGTACCAATGACAGAGTGAAATCTGAAAGAGCATGGCACAGAGCTTTACTGGTCACAGGAGGTAGTCAGCTATGGCATTCCTCTCCTTCACAATTCACATGATGCCCTGATACCACTTCATTGAAGATAGCATTCAAAAATACCCCTGAAATCTAAGCAGAACAATAACATATCAATTACTTACACACTCAGGAACACGAACAGGATATTAAAAGGGAATTAGAGAAAATGCAGTCTTTCAGGTAGGTTATTGTTCTCTGGAATGCAAATTCATAAGGAATGTCTGGGATTAGTATCAGCCTAGTAGAAATGAGACCCGGTCAGGAGATGGTACAGAAAGCATCCCAGACTGATTTCTCCCTGTTTCTTTGAAGCCCACATTTCACTTCCCAGTACAGCACCGTGTATGCATATTCATGAGCCGAAGTCTCAGTGACCCCTCAGCTCCACACCGCACAACAGAAATTTCAACTACTGTGTGAAATCCTAACCCCAAGGAAGTCAATGGCAAGATCCTTGCTCACTTGTTTGGGAACAGGAGCTCACCCATGATATCTTGTTAGTTCTGGCAGGTTTTCAGGATTCAGCATGCTTTTTGAGATGAATCAGTAAGCAGCGTGCTGCTTTCTCACACCATCCTCTGCTCGAAACAGAAATAGTGTTGTACTGCACAGATTCTATTACCCTTGGCAGCTAATTTTCTTCTTTGTCCACTCAAATGCAACCCTCCATCCTTTACTTTTTCCCTACCAATACATTTTTATAGAATAACGTAAAAATTGTTATTAAAAAATCAATGCTCTACTATCATTTATGGTTTATGTTCAAAAACTGTGGATATCTTCCCTCTGTTGGCCCAGACTTTTTTCACTGTTTCTGGACAGATGCCTTCTGAGACTTCAGAAAGCTCACATAAAACCTCTAACTTCCATATAATTTCCTATATTAGTAGTCCTTGTCCACTGATGGGTTTTTTTCTGAAAAATGTTGTTTCTCCTGCCAGAACTTCGAGACAACAGCAAGTGTCATTAAAAATTGAAGTGGACAAAGCACTTCAGACTATACTGTCAGTAACAAATCTCTCCTAGCAGAAGGGAGGAGTTGATGACCTAGTAGGTTTTTCCCTATTTTAAACCCTTCAGACTTACGATACCTCATTTCCCTGACTGGTCCTTGACAAATCTGTGACAGATAAGAAAAAAGAATAAATCTTCAGTGACCAATGGTATAACATAGTCCTGCTTCTTATATGTGAATAATTCCTTTCAAATTATGCTTACTTTAAGTTGGAGTGATAGGTGATGTGGCAAAGTGCTCTAAATGAAAAGTTTCATCTTCAGTGTTGGTTATTATAGCAAGTAATAATTTTTCCTAATATGGCTTAAACATTCAGATGAACTGAAGAGGCACATTTTTACCTTTTGAGGAGGGTCAGGGTTTTTCAATCCATAGAAATGCAGTGGAGACAGCTGGATCCTTTCTGAAGCTGGCCCAAGGAGCTGGGCAATATTCAGGCAATGGCAATGAAAGGCATTTGAGAAAAAATAAATCTCATTCTAGAAAATCTGAGAAATTATTCATACTAACGATAAAAAATTACTACCTCTAAAAGTTCAAATGATCAGGTGTGAATTTTTGCTTGGAAAAGGTCAGTATTCCTTCAAATTCACTGAGATTTGATATGAATAACCCCAGTGATCCCATCTCCAGGCAAAATCCAGAAGCTCCAACATGATAGTCATATTTGCTCACGTGAATTTTCACTTGAGATCTGAAATGAAAAGTTCCACCAAAGCAGCAATCAGGGAAGTCCCCAAAGCCTGAGCAAACCATGAAGGGATGAGTGGATTACATGAACTCATGTGAGACATTAGGCCCCTGCTGCCCTCTCCTGATGTGCAACACTAAGAAGTCACGCTGCTCAGGTACTATGCTCTCCGCTAGCTCTTGCTCTCTCTCTCCACCACTTCTAAAATGACTTTCTTTCATGATACAGAAATCATTATTAGACTACTCCAGCTAAGGCAATTATGGCACCTAGACATCACCTGATGAGGGTGTCACATGCACAAGGGCCAATCCAATACTCCTTTTAGGACATAATTAATATCTGAGCATACAGTCAGGATTTGGCTCTGGATTGCAGCTACACAACTGAGCAATGAGAGCTTAATGAATGCAGGCATTTTAGTTCCTGCACATCTCTATCAAAAGTTGAGCACAAAAATCCAGCTAAAATTATGTAACAGCCATGGTAGGAAAGATTTCTTTTCTCTCTTCTTTGAAGCTAGAGAAAAGCAGACACTATATAGTACAGAGAGTGACTACAGTAATTAGCCTTTTTTTTCCTGAATGCTATAGTAAACACTTTCAGAGTAAAACTCAATGCATAATCACTGCTGGTCTAAAAATGACAGCTGTTCTGGAGAAGACCAATGTACACACCAATCTCTCCTGTAAACTATTCCATTTTCTTTTAGTTCTGTTAAGGGGTTTTTTTTCCAAACTGAGTATGACTCAGTTCTTTTTATGTGTGTTTCTTTTGATTTGTAGCTATATCTAGATAGACTTCTTACTCTATCACTTTAAGTACAATAGTAAGTGGACAATTCAGTTCAGCAGCTAAGAGATCAACCAGACAAATGCCCTGGAGAAGATATGAAGCAGGACACTCAAAATTCTGGCATATTATTTCAAGACTGATGCCAAAATGTTTTTCAAGGATTAAAAAGCTTTTTAAGTATTAAAGTAAATAACAGGTACCTCACATGGCTCTAATTAGAAACAGAATGATAATTCTCTATGATATTACTTTAAAAAGTCAGAAGGTTTCGCCATGATTATATATAGCAAAGAAACCTCAGCAGAAGGAGGTAGGAAGAACTTACTGCTCATCAGAAAGCCTACAGTTTAATCACTAAAACATTTTCCTATTTATACCAACAGAAAAAGCGTGAGAAAAGGTAGAGGAAAAATAAATGACCAAAGCTGTAGGCATATCAGAACAGACACTGTAGTATGAAGACAGCATGAAACTTGAAGGAGACTTGCATTTTTTTATCATCCCATTTCCATTGCTGGGCAACAGTTGTGAAGAGAAAAAAGTACTATATTTTCCTCAAAATATCCTCCCTGGAATGTCAGGAATTGACAACACCAACTCAAAAGGAAACAATGGCTGATCTGATGGTTCTGCAGTCATCCTCTTGCAGGCTTTCCTCAGCAAAACAAACCCTTCAGGTCACACAGTCCTTGGGGACCATGCATTAAAATAACTCAGTTATATTCACAGTCTCTATTTGTCCCTCCCAGACACCTTTGTAGTGGCATCAGCATCCACCTCAGAGAAGACTCTTTTCTCATTCTCACCCCAGCTAGAGAATAAGCTCTGCATTCGAGGTTATCAAGGGGACGGACAGTTAAAGGATGAAAAACAACAGCAATAAAGGAAAGTTACCATGAAGGCATGGGGAATATCCAGGAAAACATGTAGGCTGACTTTTCCTTGGTATACTTAGTTTTGTCTATGGGCAGATTGCCACAAAGGGGAAAAAAAAGGAGGGAGCAAAAGAAAACCTATACTTTATTTATTATTTAAATAAACAGTTTTATGCTGCTTCCATTTTGTGCTCGGTTTTATAACAATATGAGTCCATTTCCCCATCATTCCTTAATATCTATATTGTTTAGGACTTTATATACTGTATGATTAGTTGGCATTGGTACCGTTCAATCTGTACTAATCTGTATGCATTTATATTGTGTGAGCAGTTCTCTAATTGGTTTTCATCCAAGTAATCCCACAGAGAATAAGGTTACATGCTGAAAAGGGCTGAGGTGAGAGAGTGGTTAAAAGGGGAGTGCAAACTCTTTTCCCATCCTTATTAAGAATGCTTTACACATCTGCATTTTCTAAAAACATTTCTAAACTTCCTCTGTGTGAATAAGCATAAAGTCTCTTCCACAGCATAGAAACGCACAGAGAGAAAATGAATCTGTTTCAGGGAACCCCACCCATATCTGCTTTATTCCTCCCATGTTGCTGTATTTCTTGGTCAGCTAAGGCTGTGAAAAGTAAATACTACAGTTCACAGAGGTGGAAAAATTATTAAAACCCAAACAAATCCAGAACAGATTATGCCTCTTGGTAGAAATACAAAATTTAGTTTAAGTAAACAGAGCAGAGACGAAAGATCTTTTCCTAAAGGGCTAATAGAATTGAAAAAAAAAAATAAAACAATACAAAAGCCCAAAAGCAAGCCAGCACTTTGAAACTTAGCCACTTAAATCCATATTTGGATGACTTCTTTAACGATAGCCCAAATTTGAGATATTCCTCACACCAAAATTTCTGAAACATTTTGACATATGCTGCAGGTACTACAGGTATTAATTTTGTAAATGCTGATGACAGCACTTGAATTTTAAGAAAATATATATTCAATAATTTCATTTAATTGCACAATAATTACACACTTTCATATTTCTGGCTGCAAGGACATTTGTTTCATTGAGTTTTTGAAAAGGTTTTATATTATTGGTCACACATCACCTAGAAAAGAAAAAAAGTTGTGGAAAAAAATTATGTATGAGTTACTCTCCTTCTCCTTACACATAAAAAATTCTTAGTTTTCTTCTTAGAACTGCATATTGAAATTTATAAGTACCTGTATATGATCACTGTCTTTATCAACCCCAAAATTAGAATTTTTTTGTCACTCAGATCAAGTTTTAGCTTTGATTATACTTTTTTCTTCTTTCCTTAAAAAACAAACAAAAAACCACTTAAATCAACATACTGAAAACTTTATGTAAACCACACTTTTTATACACACCCATGCCCACATTCTGAACAGGCATTAGAATATTTATTTTAAAAACACAGGGCTTGCTTACCATATTCACAACTTTCAATGGCTGGATTTTAGAGGAGCCTTTTTGAAATGAAACTCTCCTGCTACTATACATTCTCGCTAGCGAGAAAATGCAATTTTACTACATGCGGCTAAACAAAACCCTTTTTTACTGCTTAAGAAAAAGATATTCTCAAGTATTTTTTTCTGAATTTCAAAATGGAATAAAAGATAAACTTTTAGACTTTACTCAGAGCCATGTAGATGACAATTTTTCTTCAGTTAGTTATCACCCTGTCTGTGCAATGAATATTAGTCTGGACTTTAAAGAAAGATAGCTGTCCCACTAAACTTAGCAATGATTTACACCGAAGGACAATGTAAGCCTGCTCTTTCCCTCCCCCACTTATGAATGCCACCATGCTTCATTTCTGCATTATCTTCTGGTAACCATCTCCGGAATATTCTTAAAAGCTGCTAACATGATACATTAGAATTCAGGCATGTGACAGATACAAAATTAAAGTTGACCTTCTCTGTCAGAAAAAATAAACAGTAACCATTAGCAGCTTTGTACCTCTGCATTTAACTCCCTATTTTCTGCCTCCCTAGTTTGGGTCCATTAACTGACTGGTGCAAGAAAGAACCCCGGCAACACTGACTCCCTGTGGATATATTACAATCTCTGGATATTACACTTGACTATAACCTTTCCTCCACAGCCTAATTTTACATTTGAAATAATTCACTCTTGACTTGGTCGCACACCAATATTGTAGACAAGAGTTGCCAAAATTATGTGAAAACGTCTTATGTCTGCCTCTCTGTCAACAACCTATGGTTTGCACTGGGAGCCATTAAGAATTCGTATTAACAGTTGTATTTTCATGATTTTATTAGTCACTCCAAAGTTTTGCTCAGCCTCATCAGTTATAGTTAGAGCATCCTTTAATTCACACGAAAATATATATTTAAATAGTATTTTATGGGGAAAGTATCCAATAAAACCACCAGACTTCCAAGAGTTATTTTATGCTGTTGCATAGACCAGAAAGAAAATCGTACATCTACAAAACTTTTAAAACTTCAGCAACCTTCAGAGTAAATAAGCTAGATGATTGTCACATTAAATTTGATGGAAGAAAAACACAGGATTCCAGCACCAGATCACACAAAAGCACCCACTCTGCAGAATTAAATGGAGAATTTATACAAACAGAAAAGTGATTTTGAAAACATTGGTGCTGCAATTCTGTCATGAACTTTGACAAACATGCAGAGTTAGACAGCACTCTTGTATTGATTTTGACCATTTTCCAAGCACCGCAGTATGATTTTGGGGAGTCACCATAAAAACACATCCTGAGCCTTACTAGGTCTTGATGGCAAAGTAAATGTATTCCCACCTCCATTTTCTTTCGACAGCTATAATATTTTTCTCTAGTTGTCTACTGGGATTTCCCTCATACTTCTTTTGTGTTTTGTCTCGTCTTGTGTCTCTTTGAAAGAGAGAAACCCACTACACTAACCATTAGATGCAGTCTGTATTAAATTGGTGGTGGGATGGGGCTTATCTTTCCTAAAACTAAAATATATATGTGCCAGTATCAAAAACTGTCTTGTCCTTTGACCTAGGAACAGAGAACTATTTTAACCTCATTCCATCTGTTCTGTGGTGCATGCCATTTCTCTTTACATTGTGATATTTTCCTGTAAATTTCATATTTATTCTCTGCAGTGACAATATTTTAAGACTTTCTCCTATTTTTTAATGCACACATAAATTTAAAAAAAGCAAACTCCAACACACCCTTTTTATTAATGGATGCAGGTAGCTTCGACTTTTTTTTAAAGAAGACATAGAGAACATTTGAAAGTTTTCAAACAAAACCACACTTTCCATGTGAAAAATGTCACTGTACTATCCCAGGTTTGTAATCATCCTGGTATCCCATAGGATGGGCTTCTAACTACTTCTTAGCATCCCACTTTGTAATGTTTTATCTGGCTGATTAGATACCAAACCACCTTCAGAAGGCTGGTGCAGAACAGACGTAGCAAAAAAAATTTGTTTCTGCCAAAAACCTCATAAGCTCAAGGGCCGTTTAACTTAGCTCAGTCACTTAGTTTATTTTGCATTAGAGGAACTTCTCATTTAATTTACCAGTCTATAATAGGTAACTTTTTCAATATGAAGCTAAAGGTCACTATTATATGTAAGGAAAATTAAGCCAATGTTCTTGGTTGCCTTACAGTTCTCCTAGTTCAACTACTCCAATAAATGAACATGTACAACAAGCCGAAGGGCTTTTTATTACAAATTTAATTCATTTCTCTAGACAACTGTGAAATTTGCCATTGACATTAGTCATTACCCCAAGGCGAACTAAAAGATGATCTCAGTTAATAAATGATCCTTAACAAGGAACGCTCCTATCTTCTGTGATATTGGCACAGGCACATTTTATTAATGCAGGACTAGCTTCCTGCCAGAACACTAGCATTCATGACTATTTGGTGTGCTTGTTTCCTCTTCCTGCTCCTGATATTAATAATTATGCAACGGGATAATTAGCAACACAAAGAGACAGTACTATGTGCTTGCAGCTAGATTTTCAGCACGTTAACCTTCTGGGAAATAAAGAACAGAAGCAAAGAGTCTAGCCAAATAACCAATGCAGGTTGATTTCACAGTGTGTAAAAGGCTAATTATCTGTGAAAAGTCTGACCTCAAGTAACAAAATTACACAAATGTGCAGGCATTTTATCTTAAATAAAACTCAGATGCACTAGTTCATAATGTGAGGAGTCATGGTTAATAACTGTCTTCCAGAACTATTTATCTCTATATATGTTTATAAAAATAAAAATGAATCTAAGAGAGAAATAACGGTCTCCTATAAAATGTTAGCCAGTTACCCAAATATCTGAAAAGATAGGGTAAAACAGACTCCTGCCAGCCCTCAACAATTGCAATGCTAAAAAAAATAAAATAAAAAAAATACTCAGTATATGACAGAAGTAGGTTAAGTGCATTTTGTTTACTGGAGACAGGCTACAATAAAAAGCAGAAAATATTACTACTTCTTTACAGATACCATGTGTAATTCATTCTGTTATAAGAATATTTATCCACTAGCAGTAATAACAAACCACAATTTTTGTCATGAAAAAAATAAATTGTATTTGCAAAAAGCAAACACATTACGAAGTGTGTAAAAATGCAATATTCCCATTTTCTAGTCAGAGTTCCAATTTATTGAAGTAACAGAGCAGAAAATGCACTGACAGCTGTTACATTTTATTGCGAATTAGTATATACGTTTTATATCCAGTGAGCAAATGCATGATACATTGTATTCCAGTAATTGCCACTGGCTTTCCAAATGGAAACTGAATGATCTTAGTGCAATTACACTCAGGAGAGTAAGTGTAACAAGCTACAGTTCTACATTATAGCTCTTTAACAATACCAAGAATTTTACTTTGTTTTAAAAAATAAAATAAAAAGGTCAACTGTATATATAAAGACAGAAATATATATTTATCCATCTACAGATGATAAAATGAGAATTTCTGCTATTCTGGCTTAGATTTGGTTATATATAAAGTAGACTATATGGTTCAAAAAGTTTATAGAATGATACTTAAGTTTTCTACTAGTTTAGACATTTCTTCAGCATCAATAGTTCGGGGGAGGGAGGGAAGAGGGGAATGGACAGAATGGTTGGAAACTTCAAATACATAAAATCAAAACTTCTCATTTCACATAGGAAATAAATTATTGTTATTCCTAGACTACACCCTTATTTTCCAGCATCCTTGCATAGAAAATTAAACATTTCCTTTGAAAGATTTAACACATTACCTTCAGATGTAGCATTTTAAATGTTTGTTACCGTAGGCTTTTTTCCCTCCCCCAGCTATCACCTGAGATAGTAACCCTCCAAAGAGAGCCAATGTGCTGAGCAGTTAATATTTCAAATGCATTAAGGGAAGTGGGGGCATGAGGGAAAAACATTTTATTTTTATTTTTTTACTAACCTTCATAACATATTTTAAACCATTTCGTTGGGCAACCAGTCTGATGACAGCCTCTGCACCTTCAAGCTGTAGCGTGGAGCGCTCAGTAAAGCCGGCAGTCTCCTCCCCTCTAGTGGCTACCAGCTCTCTTTGCAGCAAACAGGGGAAGAGAAAGGCCTATAGAGGACCACCTCAGGGCCATTTGTGTCATTTTTCTAAGCTTACAAGGAGACAAAAAAAAAAGCCCCAAAAAACAAAAAAAAAAAAAAAACAAAAAAAAACCAAAAAAACCAAAAAACCCCAGAACAAAAATCCCCCACAAGCCCACAACCAAACACAGCAGAGCAGGCAGTCTATCACCGCAGCAAATAAAATTTATCAGTCATTTAAAACAATATGTTAGTAGTGACTATGACTTAATCAACACCAACCTGCTGACATAGATTTGCAATTTGAGCAGGTTATTAGTGATCGAATTAACAACATGTCACAACTTGTATCTGATTTATTAAAGGAAGCTGACTAATGCAACAGAGCTATAAACAACATGCATGGAGACATTTTTCAGGCATGCTGACTACTGTTGTACAGTCAATGGAAAAGCAGAGTTAGAAAAATCTCTCTGATTTTGCCTTTTTTTTTGCAGGTGCTTATAGACTATTGCATACTGGTGTTGCTGTGAAGCATGGGGATCTATTTCATAAACTTTTACCCAGGAGGGGTCAGAACCTTTGCAAACAAAAATTTCACTCCTGTTAAATCTAGTATAAGAATTCAATGGAAGGGCCTGGTACAAGGAAGCAATGAGAAAGTACAGGATCCTGGGACATGCTGTGGTCTCAGCAATACAGTAGCCTAATCACTGCCATTTTTCTTTTTCTTTTTCTTCTTTTACTTTGCAATTCCTGTGACGGAGGCTTTTAAGAGGGCATGATGAATACTAAAAGTGAGGTAGCATGGTTTTCTGGAGTTTACCCATACCTCTTCCTAAGCATGTGGGGTAACAGAGGAGAAAGCACAACTACCCTATGTAGCCCATAGTAGTCAGCACTTGCAATGCTTTTGCAGGCATGGGCTAACATTGAACCAAGTGTACAAGGCAGTTTATACAGGGCATGGATTTAAAATTCTTTTCCTTTTCAAAATTTGTTTCTGAACAGGGCTTGCTTCAAACGCCACTCTTTGCTCATGGATCAGGCGCATGCATGTCCATCAATATGAAACTAAGACCTGTCACAGTTTTAGACAAAAAAAAATTATTTCAGAGGAGCACTGTAAACACAGTTAAGCAAGATCTGTGCAGATTAGCTTTGATAGTGTATCCAAGTCCAAGGGTAACCTGACCAGATTTTCATTTGCACCCACTTTTAATTCTGAAACAATTAGTTACAGCCCAACTAGAGGCTTGAGAGCATTTTCATGAGAAACAAGAATTTAACATAAATCCACATAACCAAGGAAATTCAGAATTGAAGCTGTCAATTCTTAGGCCCAATAGAACACATAAAGGGGCTTGTTAATGCTGAACTAATTGGCATTCTTGGCTTGACAGTCTCAGCAGAGAGACCAAGGAGTGAATAAGCATGGAGACTAAACTACTCTTTCGCTCACAGGTGGTCCCTCTAGGTTAGGACTAAAGCACATTTGGTGATGAAGAAATGAAGAGAAAAATGTACACCAAAGGTACTGTTTAATTTGCGAACAAGAGACTTCAGCCTGCACTGAAGGCAATGCAACCAATTCTTAACCAGTGGCTACTCTTGCAGCATCAATTTAGCCTGTAAATAAGCAAAGATTTTGATTTCCTTTTAGCAATTATATTTCACAATTAAGCGGAGAGGCTGATACCCTCCAGTCATCTCTGTCACCATGCTAACTTCTATGAAAACATATGAAAAATTGTTACCAGAAAAACTCTGTTGTCTGCAAACTAACCAGTATAACCACATTACTTTCAGATGTGCACTTAGGCAAGGGACTTTACCTCCTTGAAGTTACTTAATACAGGCCAGGGAGTAAGTGTACCTGCAGTCTTAGCCCCCCTGATGCAGACAACAGCTCACTCTCCAGATCCCGTGTAAAAGTAAGTATTTCTCTGGCATTCATTGGGAGGTAAGGATATGGGCTTATGTCATACTTGAGCCCCTATTTCAAGATATGTCTGTTGTACTCAATGAGCTTCATAAGGTTATTGATGAATTGTTACATCTGGAAGGGAGCAATAAGGGAGTAGCAATGTTTGTTTCATATAGATTAGTGCTGAGCAGTTCTCCATAGAACAGTGTGAAGTGTCCAACCTTTCCCACTGAAAATGTTGGATTAAAAAAGAGAGATATGGAAAATAAGATGCACAATATTAATACTGAGGGTAATTAATCACTGGAGTAAATTACTGAGGGGCATAGCCAATTCCCTTTCAGTGGGAGTCATTAAATCAATATTGGATAGATTTTTAAAAGATACGTTCTAGCTCAGCTGCAACTTGCAGCTTTATAAGGTTCTATGCAGGAATTACAAGATGAAGTTCAATGACTTATGTAACACAGGAGGTAGAACTAAAATATTGTCACGCAGCTTTTTGAACTTAAAATGTATTAATTTATTAATTTTAGCCCACATGATTTTAAAAAAAAAGTATGTATTTACAACAAAAAAAAGAAAAAGAAAAAGGAAAAAGTTGGGCAAGAATGACCCATCTTAACAAAATAGCTCTGCAGCTGATGTAATACCAACGGAAATTAATAAGGAAATCTTGATCCCATACATTTTACAAGTGACTATTTAAAAATAACACATCTCTAACACTCCAGATTTTTTCACTTGCCAGATTTTCCTGCCTTGGCTAAAGTACTCAGTGCAGTAGTGAAAAGTGATGACAGAGACAGTCCCAGTTCCTGGGTCCTTCTTGGGACCATTCACCCCCAGTGTTGTTTTGAGCAGCCTCAGGACTGCCCTAAATTGTGCTAGCTGGCAAATGTGCCCTGTAGCCATTGTACTGGCTGATGAATAGTCAGGCCACAACATGGTCCACAGACCTCTACACTCATTCCTCTGGCAGTCCCCAAAGCACGTTTCCCAAAAAAGCATGGAGAGACAGACGAAAAGTAGAAGGAGAAGTAGCAGAGTCACTATGATCAGAATCACATCTCCTTATTGCAGCTAAAATAATGTATCTAAAATAAATTCTTTAATTCTTACTAAAAATAGATTTAAAGATAAAGATAGGAACTTCTTACAGGACAGAATTCTTCTCACAAATGAGTAGAATTTAAAAGAAGTTATAGACATCAACACAATCTCTCTTGTGGAAAGTAGACTAAAATCTTTGTAATTCTTCCCTTTCAGAAGAACTTGAGTTACTCAAAACAGGAAAATAAAAGCAAATCTAATTTCCTGAGACAAACCCACCAATTCTGACGATATTATTTTAGAATTATGATCATAATTTTCACAGCTTTTCTGGACTTCTATTGAGGAATCTTCAAAAAAGGGATAAACAAATGGAATCCTCCAGTATAAAAAATTAAAGGTCACAGGTTTGGCCACCAACATCACTTACATGTTCTATGCTTGTTTAATATAAAAAACGAGATATGATATTCAGATCTCCACCATGCTAACCATATGTTAGCCTTTGTGATTTTTCCCAGTGGTATTTACCCTTTACAAAAACATTTGAAGTAGAATTTCTGATAAAATTTGAAAATTTGGTAGCATTTTTAATAATCTAAACAAACTGCACAGTCTAGTAATCAGCTGTTCAGGAAAATCTAAATGTTGAGCAGCTTGTTCATTACTGTTTTGTTCTCCTGAAAAACTGAGTAAATATTCTAATAATGGAAGAGTTACTAGAGACAGATCATAAATGGTTCAAAATCAATGCATACACAGCCTTGTTTTTGGGGCCATTTGAACTCAGGAACCTACATATGCAGTTTCACAGACCCAAAATCTAAACTTTCTAATACAAGACTTTCTGGTTTACAGTTTCTGACTGTTATGTATGTAAGTGCAACACACACCTTTTAACACTTTTACCCTGTGAGTAACAATTTTATCTCAAGACTCAATTTTTTTCCCCTGAAGACAAAATAATAATAATGTAGAAATTGATGCTAAATGTTGCTCACTACTGCTTCTTTGTTCTGCACATCAAACCAAATTCTACTTCCGCTGTCCATGGGAGATAAAGGGCTTAATCATTTCAGGAATACCTTGGCTGATGCACACTCACTCCAGCTGAAAGCACCACATGGGATTTGATGAAAGAAATGTAGCCTGGTAACTATTGGAACCTT
Organism: Struthidea cinerea; assembly: GCA_013397865.1. Taxonomy (NCBI): domain Eukaryota; kingdom Metazoa; phylum Chordata; class Aves; order Passeriformes; family Corcoracidae; genus Struthidea; species Struthidea cinerea. The sequence continues at coordinate 113,300 of VZTI01001187.1, read as the reverse complement.
GCTGTCCTACCTTAACAGATATGCACCAAGTCCCACCTGATGCTTTTCTTGGGATTTCCCTCATTCCTCTCTGCTTACAATAATTGAGGGTATTCCACAGTCACTAAGAAATAGTGCAAACAGCGAGCAAAAAATTTAGTGGAAAAAGACACTCATAGTGAATCTTCAAATGAAATCAGACAGTCTAAGATTGTGTTCTGATATTAGCTGGTACCGCTAGAGATAATAATGGTCTTTTCACATCCAGCCACCAATTGGAACAGCAACAGAATCATGATGAAATTAAAACCAAAAAGTAAATTATGAATAACGTGAAGAAGTTATATCTTTTAATTAATTTAAAACACACCAGCTATTAAATCTGAGGAACTGTCTAAGAATCTAAGAAGCCAAACAGATTGCTTGCTTTAGTGCTCCCTGAAACATCTTTCTAGATATGAGTCTTACTATACAGAAGACCAACTGGTCAACAGGCAATGGACACCCATCAGCAGCAGCAACAGAAAGGAGCAGATCAATTTTCAGCTACTCAGTAAACCATATTATAAACCAGTGGAAATGGAGGCTGCTTACTGATATTGTATTTGCCTGAGCAGAAACTTGAGGATGTTCTGCCTTTTTAACAATACACACAAAGAAATGGATCAAGTACTAGTTATTGCTCACAGGCAAAAGAGGAACATATTTAAGATTTTTCTGCAGATGAACGCAGAGGAGGCCAAGAAAAATATAATATAGCCCTACAGATGCATAGTAAGTAATTCTTTTTCCCATATTGTGGTATCATATGCAAGGGAACACATTTGCTCCAGGATTGCCAGTTCACAGAAGGATCAACGCACAGACAGGTTTGTAGAACCCCGTGTGAACCGACAGAGCTTTCCAAATTCAGGGCAGATGAAAGGGAGCAAACGATCTATGCAGTGCCAAATTGTATATGGTGCTATAGATAGCTGATCAATGCCAGCCATGTAGCAGACCCTTGCTCTGACAATCTGAAGGTCTGCTCAGGTGACTACAAACAGTAGAAGCAAAGAGAGAACACACGGAGCACAGCGTGGGCGTTATAACTAGAGTGCTGTAAATTAGAAAGGCACACATTTGTAATTGGCATTGCTGACAAAGAAGTGGCACTAAAGTTACAGATGGAGTCAGAGCTGATGCTGGAACAAGCAGCCTAAATAGCTTGTCACTCTGAGCTCATTAAGAAGTAAAATGCAGATCAGGGAACAGCTAAGCAGCTGGGTCAGGTTGTTCATTGGCTAATTTAGTCTAAACAAGAAAGAGGGAAGGCATGAAACATGTTCTGGAAGAGTGTAAAAGAAAGCAAGGAACCAGAAGGGTAGGGGTGGCCAACCACTTGCTGCAAGCTGAAACACAGCTTAAGAGAAAACACCAAAGCCAAAGGAAAAAAAAAAACCTTGAAAAAAACAAACCTCCAAACTTAAATCAACCTTCGCCTTCTCTTCCTTTTTTTTTTTTTTTTGCTATTTCACTAAATAAACAAAATGCAAAAAATTGGGGTTTCAGCTGTCTCAAAAAATCATTGGAATCCAAGAATCAAGTAATCAGCAACACACATGCCAGTCAAGCATACAGCTATCCACGGCTGAAGACCGACACTGACATATTCATACATATGTATGAGCGTCAGTATTTGCATGTCAGAGCTAAGCATGTAACAATGCAGGTACTTGGGTTAGAAAATTTGGCAAAAACCCCTCTCTCTTCTCAGAACTGAAGCCAGACCTGCCACCGTTGCAGTCAGAAGGCTTGACGGCTAGGCAGCTCAGCACCCTCTTCTCCCCAAATTATGAACCACCCGCTCACCTTCTAAAAACCGAGGCTTGCAATCAGGATCTCCCAACAAGCACACTTGAACTGAGGACTCTGCAAGCTCAAATTCCTGCCAGAAAACCTCCACAGACGCACCTAGGCTAGGCATTTACAACAGATCCCCTCCCAGCTTTGCCTTCCTTGTTGCAGTTCCATTTTGTAGGCACTCCTTTTTCTGACAGGGCTGAGTGGAATCAGCGTGCAACAGAGGGGAAGGCTGGTACAGCCACGTTAACTAACTCTTCTTGGTAATTAAAGGCGTAAAATCTGCTCCACACACAATCTTTATTTAGGTAAATTTCATAGCCGATAATCAGATCTTCTATGAAAGAGAAAGAAACAAATGAGCTAGAAATTCGTGATCTGTCATATTTAGAAGAAATCATCAGTCAATGCCAAGATGATTTTTATGCATGGGCATGTAGGTATGGGGATTGAAAGGGGCTCTTCCGTGATATTTACATCTTCTGTGATCCATTATCATTCCCCCAAAATAAGTTTTGTGGAAGGTTATGACTTTTAAGAAATATTACGTACTATGATTGAGCCAAGCAAAGGAGAGCAGGTGAAAGAGGAGACACCAGAACCCCTGTCTGCATATCATATTCTGGCTTCCTGCTCAGCTCCCATCATCCCTGGGCATTGCAGAAGGTACAAAAAAACTCATGACAAAACCCAAAATTAGCTATGAAAGTGTCATCATCCTGGCAAGTTGTTGTGAAATAGCCTGTACAGAGGTTTCCTACTCCAGGTCCTCTTTCTGGATATTTTATTGTCCTCTCTAGCATTACCAATCTCCCTGACTTTTTCCACTTCATTTTCCACCCTTTTGTTTGATCTACTGTGAATAGATTTGTCAGTGCTGCTAGAAAGGAAGTTGATTTTTAGATTTAACAAAAAAGGAGCTAAAAGTTGAGAGCTTTCTCTGTGAGGGAACTGTTATAATGTTCTATTATCCCTGCAGGGATGGAGAGAAATTCTTGTAAATGTTACTTATTTAACAGAATATTCTTAAACAACGTATCAAACTACTTAGTGAAATCATATGAACAAATCATAAGAGACTGGTGAATTGAAATGATTAAGGCTCGTTTAATTTCTTGAAACCAGGACATTTCCCCAACATCATAATATGGATTTGGGTTACAGAGTCTTGAAATAACTGATGGAAAAATTTTCTGTCATGTCTATTGATATAGTACAGAGCTAGTAGATAAAAATTCAACACACTGAGTAGGGCATACCTCCTATTTTCCTTTTCCTTTTTTCTTTTTTATTTTTTAAATTATTATTTTATTTCTTAAAATAAATTTCTCTCTGTTAATGTGCTTATTGAAATAATTATATTGATATTTCAAATTGCCATTGTTCTCCAGACAAACACTTTGCACAGTGAGGAAGTTTTACCAGACTCTATGTCCCTTACAAGACATATAGAGAATATTATCATTTAATTATTCATATTCCTTTTAATATAGTTTTATAGACTAAAATAAAGAAGACCTGATAAATTTCTATAGAATCTGAAAAAGACAGGAGGAGGATGATATGTCTCATTTATCGTAGCAGAGTGAGGCTGTCTCAATAGCTATTGCAAAAAGAGTTTCCTCGGACAAGTAGCCCTACTACAAACAGCAAAGTGATTGAGACTGCAAAGAGTTGATGTCCTCAAGCTACAGTGTCATGCTGTGAGCTGGACAGGATGATTTGGTGGGTAGAACACGAGACTGAAAATTAGTAGCCCTCAACTATATTCTTCTCCTGACACACACTCTAGATGAAATTCTCCTCTATTCCCAAAGACCCAGGAGATCCTTAAGGAAATCAATGATAAAAAGAGGCATTTCTATTATTGATCAGAATTTCGTACGGGTAGTTCATTCCCCCTTTAGTCACCCACTTCTCCAAAAATGTATCCTTAAATTATCTGGCACTTAAAAAATTTAAGCCAGTTTAAACAGAGACACTAAATCTTCCTCTTCTCACAGAAGACTTGCAACTAGTTAATATCTGTAGCATGTTTGGAGACAACAAAATGGAAAGTGTTCTAGAAATGCAGATCATTGTTGGTATTATGAACAGACATAATTTGCATTTTCTTCAGCATTATTCTCTTTTTATGCTATTTTTTCATATTTATGACTTTTCTGTATTTATATGCATCAAAAATTAATAAAAATATTTATTAAAGAAATGACATTGCTGTGTTTTCCAATCTCCAACTGGAAAATCAGTACAACTTCACAGACAACAAAGCAATATGTTGAATTTATGAACCTTGCCTCACTTATTTACATTTAGCATACTGAAAATATTTGAACCATTTAGCTGATAGATTGGAAGCATATTAGGTTAATTAAACCTATCTTGCAAGTATCCTTTTCAGAGTTTATATGCTTCTTATATTGGTTGTACTTAGAAGAATATATGTGTTCCGGAAAAAACTTGTATATTATTAAACTTCAGTTCAGCAAAATCAGTATTTCCAATTTCAGTAACATCTCAGTCTTTCAAGTAGGTCTGAACTGTACTGGAAAGTTTTACTGTTTGTTATGACAGGCGTGTTATTTTTCATTTTCTAGTTTAACTTAAAAGCTGCAATGACTCTTCCTTCACCCCTTTGCCTTGTGATTTCTCCATTAGAAGTAGGATATAAAAAGGGAATTTTTGCTAATATAATTATTTTTCTTCTCAGCCTGTGGAGTTTAAGATACTAAAGATATCTAAGCCCTACCTTGCACTGAGTACCTAATTTCTGGGTTTTGGGGTTCTTTCTTACTAAATGTCTTTGACGTTCCCTTGGTGCCCCTGGACAGGTCTGGACTGATGTGAATGTTGTACCAAATCTCCTGAGCTTTTCTCTGCTGTGTCTCATGAAACAGGGTCTAAACAAGCCATCTGTGAATGATGAAAATTATGACTTTGAGCAAAAAGCCTTTAAGTCATGAATTCTGCACCAGAACTAGAGGCTGAGATTGATGCAGTCACTAAAGATGGGTTCAGGTTCACAAGAATGTAAACAGTGATTTTGTTACTGCCTTTTTCAATGTTTCCATAGCTTGCTGACAGCTTTAATGTGCAGTCAGACCTCCTGGCAGTTTAATACTGAATCCTTTGGTTCCATTTTCCTGAAATCATATGTGCTTTTGAGTGGTTGTAGCCCACATCCAGAAAAAAATTCTGTATCTGAAAGATCTGCCCTCAAAGACGAGGCCTGTAAAATTCAGTGTATCCCAGGCATGAATCTGGCTCATTGCTGTCACATTTATCACTTCAGAAAGATGACAACAATGTAATGGAATTAATCTTTAATAGAATTAAGTGTTTGTGAATGGCTTGACTTTATTTTGCACAGAGACCAGTGGAAATCTATCTCAATAGATCATATTAACCTACAAATCTATGATGCTAGATCAGTTTCAAGCTAGAAAACCAAACTGAAATCTGTACATTCCTAATCAGAGAAATTATATCTGGCAGTTCAATTATATGTGCAATTACTCATACTTCAATCATAGGAGATACAAAAATTCAGTGTTTCATGCTAACTCCGTAAAAAGGAAATGCATATTTATGAAAAAAATATTTTTATCTTTAATTTTTTTCTTTAAGAAACTTCTTCAGGGATAGAATCCTAAACTACATGGTGGGAAAAAAATGTGTACATACCTCTGAATCCATTATCTGAACACAATTTTCATTACTCCTGTGTAGTGTTTTTACTAATATATTACTTTTTTGTTTGTCACATGTTGATGCAATGACTGTGAGGTTCTGTAATATGTTTGGGTATATATATTCACAGCAATATATGCTAAAATTTGTTATGGAAAAAGAAAAGTTTTTTCTGTTTTTCCTAGCAGCAGAGTAATCCAAATAATTCTTTCCTCACATCTGGCCAAAAGCTTCCACGGTAGGAAGTTGAAGAAAGGAAGTCAGCCTATGCTGAGGCCCCTCCAAACCCCATGATTAAACACCATCGGTTTGTCTATTCCCCACTGAGATAATAGTTGTCCCTACTACAAGGAATAGCAGCCTCAGCTGTGAAGGTTGTGGTTCAAATACTTGTTAGAGCACAGAATGGAGGGTTGTCACAACATATAAAAATACGTTTCAGTTTCCTCCTTTCTTCAAAAGTCAGATGGCAAAAATCAAACATTTAAAGTTAGAAAAACCCAAATAAAGAATCCTGAAATATGTGATAGCTTATGAATAATTGTGTGCTGTTTTCCAATGGGGATCCTAATTCATTCAGTACACATGACAAATAGGTGAGGGGGTTTACACAATAATTTTAAGGGTATGTCTGTAGTGAACAATACTGCACTGTGAAAAGATACCCAGCTGGCTCCGAAACTGGAAACAATCACAATATGAAAAGTGAAGTGACCTAATTAGTCCCAGTGCAAATACCACATTCACATCACTATACAGCTTCCTATACATGAGCTAGCATACCTGTGTGGCACAGCAGTGTGGCATACACACATCCCCTCTTTTGGGACTAACTTGAATAAACTTATGTGAAGTGTATGTGAATGTGCCCTACATTTCTCAATTATCCCAAGTTCTTAATTATATTCAAGTGCCTTGCTATCGGAACTCAACATTTTTAAAGAAGAGTTTATCAGTAGGTAATTAATATATCTTTATCTGTAGGCAATTAATATAGCCTTAAGATATTCAAGAAGAATAATGATTTTCAGCAACCAAGAGTGTTTTAAAATAATTTGCTTTTTCAGAAGATGGGTGTGACTCACTTTCTTAAAATAAGACCTCTGAGAAGCTGTCAAGACCACAGCTGAATATTTGTCTATGAGACTCACTGGAATCCTAGAATGGAATTCAAAAGAATTTTTCTCCTCTTAGGGAGGAATTTTTCTCCTCCTCCTCTCTCACTCTTTTTTTTTGTTTGTATTCTTTTTACCTTTTCCCTTTCATATTTCATTAATTTGAATGATTCCTAGCAAGGTTAATACTTAAAAAATACAATAGAAAGAAAAATATTTACAAGGAAATATTCTGTTTATTCTTTATTTGTTTCCAGGTTTGCTAGAGCCAGGAAAGGACACTATCATGACAAGTTCTTTGTTTCTAACAAATTATGAGGAAGTAGCAAGGAAGAAAATAACCTACATCCTGACTAGCCTCTCTCAGTTAGTTATTTTTTTTTGTGCAACCTGGATTCTAATTTCAGTTATATGAAGAAGTTCCAAGTGCAACATCATGAAACAAAAATTTAACTGGGATAAAACCAGTCTAGATGGTTTTAAACCCCCAACATTGCCTTTTTTTACAGGCTACTTTAATTACTACCCTTCACAGAAAATAGAGAGGAGTTAAGTGAACCATTCTGATTTAATATAACTGAAGAGATAATATTTTATACGGTGCTGGATTTTAGTGTTTGTATTAAGTACAGAGAGAGTGCCAAGTGCTTTAAAAATATATATGAATGCAGAGATCTTACCCCTAGAGCTTACAATATGACAAGACAGATGGAGAGAATAATGGAAAAAAATCACAGAAAAAAAACTTCCGTTGTCGTAAAGTAGTCTATTAGAATCTTTACATTCTAAGAATTAGTATCTGATTTTCTGTATTATTCAGAGCAATAGAACACATGAGGGAACATCTCAGATGTCTCTGTCTCTTTTTCTTTTCTGCAAACTTCTCAGTTGCTCTCAGGAGCAGATTGTTTTCAGGCACTTTCCCAGTGACAAACAGCCTTTTCCATTCATCAATAGAGTTCACTTGAAGTCAATTATCTTACTGACCAAAGTCAGGTCCAACTAATGTCAGACCCTGGAATGAGGCATAATGTAAAACTGTTGGACTTTGTCTTTATTTTTTCTTTAGTCTTTTCTATCTTACATTTATCATCCACAATTGCTGCTATTTTTTCTTTTCCTTATGAATTAAATTAGAACCCAATTAAAGCTTCTGAGTTAAAATATTTACTTATTTTACTTAAATGTATGGCTTCACCTTAACACAATATTTAGCACAATGGCAACCCACTAATAGTGGACTGTTAATCCCCCTTTGCTAGGTACAGGTATTAATTCTGATGAATATCCATGCGCTTTTTTTTCAGAAAAGCATAAGGAGAGGTCAGAGATAAGGGGGATACTGATTCCTTTGAAATCACACTCCTCCTTCTAATGAGAAATGTAGGCTTTTGTTCAGCTGCTTTTTCCACAGTAGCCACAGAAGGATCCAGCAGTTTGTCTCTCACTTAGGTAGAAAGTCTTGCAGATCCCAGCCTGGCCCTTCATCTGGCCTCTGCTGACCTCTCATACTTGAACCAGGGGCATAGGAAGCCCTGAAATTTGTAAAGTATAGCAGTTCCTGCTCTGCTGCAAAACCAAGCTAACCAGCTAGAACTAGAAGACGTTTTTTTCTTTTGGTCTGGGATTTTCACTATTATATAAAGTTTGTTGTTTTCTTTACCAGGGTTTCTCCTTCTATTTTGCGTGAAGGACAACTAAATTTAGGCAGAATACCATTCTTTAAAACAAAACAAATGAAGAAAACCTCAAACTAACCCCTACTTTTTTTTTTTCTACTGTAAAACCCTGAAAGGCTTCATACTTTTAAAAAATATTTAAATATCTGACAGAAAAATGGAACCAGAATTTTCTAAAGTACAACTCTGACACAAAGTTCACGCCCCTTATACTAAAGTACATATAGACTCAGTTGTGTTTCTATATTTTAAGTAATTTTTAACCTGTTTTTTCTTCAAATGGCCACAAATCTTGGCATATTGCCTGAAGATATACTGGAAGGTTCAAAAGGTTTGAAGAGATTTTGTTAAGAGATTATTTTTTCTATCCATAATCTCTTTTACTCTTGTCCTATCCCTTGGTTGATCTCTGCAGTCAAACTGCCTTCTACAGATACAAAAAACAGAAGAGCTCCTATCAGGCCATGTACATATTTTTAGCTCTGTAATGTGTATTGTTAGGGCTTATAGTATGAAAATAAACACCAGTTATGTAATTTCCTAAATATTGAAAGTTGCAGAGCAAAAATACTGACTCCCCTCCCCAAAATCTTTCTAACCTTTTGTCATTAGGGGGATGTCTCAGACCTGTGAGATATAAGCTCATGTCCTGCAAAAAAAGGAAAGCATAGACATTATGACTATTAGTAGGTGAAAGGAAAAAAAACCCCATCTTTTTTAGGGAAATTAAAGTACATACAAAAAACAGAAGTAAATTTTCTAACATTCAGTTCGTTCTGCCTATCTTCATTTATTGTTATTTACAGAAGAAAAGAGACAACCCATTTCTGTACATTAATTTTTACTCTTATACAAAGTACAGTTTTAACATTTAATTTCTGCTTCTGGAGCTTCTGAAATCCACACTTTCAACCTTCTCATTATCCATGAAGTTTTAAATGTTTTCATATGAGTCCAATTTTAAAATTCACAAAACATGGGAAAAAAAAAAGTATGTTTCCTCCGGTCAACAGTACTTTATCTTTCTGCTGAGGAGGGACAAAAACATTTAGAAATAATTTACTACCATTTCATTCATTTTTGAATAAGTGGAAGATACTGATTATCTTATAATTTGGTTAGAATTAAGAAAATATGAGTACTTCTACAAAAGTGTATATGAAAATCCATACAAAAGAGTAATTACAATTGAATACAAAAATCAAATTTATTAAGATCAGTCATTATCTGGTGACCTGTTGTCTATGGGCTGACTTCAAGAATGGACTTAAGTTTTTTATTTTGTTAAAAATTGACAAGCATTCTCCAGAAAGAGAACACCGTGGGGCTCTTGGCAAGGTAGTGAGGTGATTTCAACCCAATCTGCTGGAAGTCTCATGGGATTGACACAAGACCAGGATTTATAAGAACAGAAAATGAAAACTGAACTGGAGACTTGGCACTATATTTTTGAGCTAGGACACTCCTGCAGTTCAGGTCTTGGACAGTTTTTACAGGCATATGAAGATGTAAAATTCAGAGACAGTCCTTTACATGTAGGTCAGAATCCATGACAACCACTGTTAGGGAGTAATGAAATGACAAATTTTTTTGTCCTGCTCCTAGTCTTCCCTCCTGCCCCTTCCACATCACACCCACCCTGCCCAGGTGAGGTGTTCCTCCAGAATCGGGCAACATTTGGACTTAAAATTTCTATTAAAATTTCTATTATGGACGAAGACGTCAAAATGCATCTCAAGTGTGGATTAACATATCTAAGTGTTTGTTTAGATCTAAATTTAATAGTTAATTTATTTATTGATAGATGTTAATATCCCTTGCCATTCATTTTGTCCTAACTACAGCAAATTAATCTGGTAGCTAAAATAAAACAAAAATGTCTATATTAGTAGTTAGGTTAATAATATCTTAATTTCAGCAGAGGACTCCTCTGCTCTAAACAGGGTTTGTGGAAGAAGTAATTACATGTAAAGAATTTAAGTAATGTTTTGTTAGATGAGAATACCTAAAGTGCTGATATTTACAATCTGTTCAAGGCTACTTTCCATTTCTCCTCCCTAGAGTGATGCTATGACTCTGACTTCTAAGTATGTTCTTCAATTACATGAATCTCAGCTCCTGGTGTCCTGGGAGTTAATATTCAGCTTGCAGACTTCCTGACCTTAGCTCATTTTAGAAAACTAAAGTTTTAGTATATTCTAGCCAAAAACCAGCTAAGTCAGTTTTCAGGGTATTTACAACCAAACCATATTATTTGTGCTGTACTGGGATAAAACTAATCTAAGAGTCACTTTAATATTTTTTCCTAGTATAAAACACTAAATTAAAAAAAATTGGCATTATAATGGCTATTTTGAAGTACTCAGGTGTTCAGCTCCTTCTTGAGGTGGACTGAAAGCAGACTGAATGGCCAGGCCCGGGGGGGGAATCAGAAGCAGAAATTCTAGTTGGAGGCCAGCACCAGCACCTAGCAGTGTACCCCAGGGGTCAAGAATAGGTCCAGTTCTATTCAACACCTTCATTAATGCTCTGAATGATGGGCCAGAGTCTACCCCCGCTAAGTTTGCAGATCACACCATACTTGGAGGAGTGGATGACAAGCCAAGCTGCTCTGGTGTCTTCCAGGGAGACCTTGTCAGGCTGGAGAAATGGCCTGATGGGGCCTCAAGAATTTTAACAAGCAGAAGTGCAAAGTCCTGCACATGGGGAGGAACAGCCAGGAACAAGTAGAGGCTGGGGCCACCCTGCTAGAAAGTGGCTTTGCAGAAAATGATCTGGGGATCCTGTTAGATACCAAGTTGACCATGAAGCAGCGATGTGTTGCTGCTGCGACATGGGCGCATAGTATCCTGGGGTGCATTAGGCAAAATATTTTCAGCAGATCAAGAGAGGCGATCCTTTTTCTCTACTCAGCACTGGTTAGGCCACAACTAGGGTGCTGGGTCCAGTTCAGAGCTTCCCATTACGAGAGAGACACGAACATTCTGGAAAGAGTCCAGGAAGGGGCCACCAAAGTGATTAAGGGACAGAAGCTCCTCGTATATGAGGAGAGATTGAGAAGCTTATGTCTGTTCAGCCTGGAAAAGAGAAGGCTCAGGGGGTTCTCATCCATGTGTACAAATAACTGAAGGCAGGGTGCAGAGAGTTTTCAGTGGTGCCCACTGACAGGACCAGAGGCAATGGGCACAAGCTGAAAATAGTTTCCCTCTAAATATCAGGAAACAGTCTTTATGGTGAGGATGACTCCGCAGAGGGGATATTCAAGGGACATCTGGACAAGGTCTTGGGCAATTGGCTCTAGGTAGCCCTGATGAAGCAGGCGATTGGACCAGACAACCTCCAGAAGTGCCTGACAACCTCAACCACTCTGTGATTCTGTGATTCTGACATAATTCCAAGACCCTTAATTGAAAACTATAGAAAACCTATGGAAACCTAGAAAAGAGCAGATGAGGAGTGAAATGCTACCGAACCTAACCAGCAGGAAAGATTAAAGAAAGAGTGGGTAATGAAACCATGTTTATTTCAGTTAGATAATTCAGTTAGGGCCAGAGACAGCACAACATCTCAGATACACTTTAAGGGGCTGAATACCTGGAGCTATCTCCATATCCTGAAGCTCACATTTATGGTTTCGCCCCACTCTTATCACCAAAATTTTCATTCCACATAACTCAAACAGCACGAAAGAAACTGTTTGCATAGTCAGCCCAAGCTGCTTTCCTACTGAGTTTCAGGAGCTCACATGAACACATCTTTTGTCAGTATGGGCTCACTGAAGAAACTTGACACCAATTCTCCCTTTTACTCATTTTCACTGAACTTGGCCCTGTCACTTTTTTGACTACCAGCACGAGATTTCTCAAAGCAGAGGTTCTGTGTGAGGGCCCAGAGTCACATTCTGGGAGTGTTCCCTTCCCACCTTCAGGAGCTCAAATATCTTGCACTGTGAATTGCCAACCGGTACATAGCAAAGAATTACATGTTTCAAAAATAATAGTAATTCTTAAATGGTGAAATTGCAAAACAAACTTGTCACATAGATACTTCAATCCCTGAATGGATTCAGCCAGAAGTAAATCACACATGGCAAAAATACACTGAAGCAAATAAGACGGTCATAGCAAAATAAGCAAAGATACATTGCAAATTTAGTACCTGTTGGAATAAGTGTTGAGTAGGTAGAGAAAATCAGTAGTTGCTAAATGAAAAGGCTATCACTTCATTATGTAAAAACTGTAAATTTGCTGATATTTTGAATTTCCTTTGTGATAGTCATAATTATTTGTCCTCTTGAGCTTTCATGTGATCAAATCTTGCTCTCAGGAATGTTTGTAGACAGATAAACAATTGTGAATATGACTGCAAAACTGCATTCATTCCAGCTTAGCATAGGACCATCTTGCAAGTTTCAGAGGAACTGGAAAGAAAGAAAGAAAGAAAGAAAGAAAGAAAGAAAGTGCGAAAACCTGGAAAGAAAATGAGTGAGGTTTTTGCAAACGAAGAAAATTAATAAAAAACCCCACAAGCAGGCACTGAATGAAAAGTCACAAAGTATGGGAATGAAGAGCAGCACCATTCAAAATTACATAATTACATGCACTTTTTGAAACTACAAATATTTCAGTTAGGAGTTGGGGTGCTAAACATTTTTCAAAATGTTTTTCTAGCTTTTGAAAATAAAGATTTGCTTTTTTTCCCAGAAAAACTAGATCCAAGTAATTTTTTTCACAATATTTTTCAGTCCTGTTTCCTGAAAACATTTGATTTTCAGTGAACAGATCATAAAAGACACACTTTGGATTAATTTGCCATTTATACTTGTTTATAGAAAGGCAGAAAACATCTGGCTTCCATATACTTAAGGTAAACTTTGATGACAAAGGGGAAAAAATATTTTCCCCAGAACCAGTCTTTCTTTGAAGTCATAACCACTCATAGGAAGATGATGGGCTGTTTCTTGGGCCCTTATAGTAGTGGTAAGATGCAGAAAGAAGGCAAGAAATGGTTCTCAAAACTTTCTTACCAGAGAGCTTCTCGTGGGGTAGTTAATTATAAGGAAAGAGTTTATTGTGGCTCCTGTGTAAAGAGCTCTGTGTAGCAGGCAATTATGACTTGTTGGAATACGAGCTGGCTGGAAAATGAACTGTTAACTGGCAATACATCAGGTTGAAGAAATACTGTAATTAGAAAAATTATAGAATGACTAAGTGATAGCCATGGTGACACTAAGATTTAATAATCTTTCTTGTGAAATGCATGAAATGGAAAAGTAAAAAATTTGTTCAGATCTTTGAGGCTGAAAATCTTCCCCTGTAAAGTCATCCTACATAATTTCCCCTACTGACTGTACCAATTCATATTATTTAAACTCTATGGAGAATTTTAAAGCTGCTGTAATAAGAAAAGGTCTCATATGATTGTTTTTACTGTTATTGATAATCACATATGAAAATACTAACAGTCAACAACAATATATTGGTTTTGTTGTCATTTGTCTTTAGCAGAGTTATTTGAGAAACCAATTCAGTGAAATACCAAATGTGTTTTGGGGATTTTATTATTATTATTATTATTATTATTAAATATATCTTCTTTCTTAAAAAAGAAAAAAAAAGGAAAGGTATACATCTACAGAATAGTTCTATTTTCATTTGCTCATTTCTCTCGCTTCAGGAAATTATGTGAACATTAACTAAATTCAAGGTATCTTGCAAACAAATATACTTTTTAAGGTGAATGTTCAGTATGTGTTTTGGTGTTTGCTTCAACCAATGAGATTATTTTCTTGTTACATGGATCACCTTCCTCTTTCTAAAGTACCTTATAAGTTCTTTCCTCACAGAAACATTCTTGCCAACCAAATTAGTTGACTTCACCCTGTGATTTTCTTAAATCACTATTTACTTTGTAGGGATTTGTACCCAAAATTATAATTCCTCTTTGGTTAACCAAAGCATATCATCTCACAATGAAGTTCTTAAAGGGATGAAATGTAAACAGTCAGATAAAAATGTAATGTTTCTTTCCAAACTGTTGCAAAAATTATAGAGTTTTAATAAGCTGTGTTGTTTTCATGGATCTGCTAAATGATCCTATTGCATTTTATAGGAGGAATGGATTTTTAAATTATTTTTTGCTAATGCAATAGGATAATTTTAATATAAATTATACCAGACATATCTACCCCCTTTTTTTTCTTTTTAAGACTTTCCGTTTAGAAAAAAACAATGCTTTACATCACTTCTCCTACATTCCTCTTTATTTTGTTCATTAGTTGCACATTTTCAACTTAGTTTGGGAGCTGCTTTTTTCATTCCCAGAAATTGCTTTCAATTTCATTTGACTTAATAATGGCAATATTCAAATATCTTTTCTTGAATGTAAAGTTAGAGATATTTGAGTACTTTTCCTTTGTGGTAAATTTAGCTCTAAAATATTTAAGTGTGTGCTGTAAGTCAAAAACAACCAGTGTGAGCATCAGAAATTCTGCAGCTATATCCCAAACTACACCCTAATTTCTGAATTGCATTATAATGTTTAAAAAACAGAAGTGTTCTCGTGTTAGACCGATGGTTTATGTTTCCAGTCAAATAAAACTATAACCAGTAGAATTGGTGGATGAACTTTCTCGTGATAACTGATGAATGACAGCCCCTTTCACATCAAAAGTCCTTGGAAATAAATTGCTATTTCTACCACAACTCTTGTGCTATACATCTGTACTAAAATAATTTCTTGTTGGGATTTGCTTTAAACTTGGCTAAAACCTCCAAATTGCTACCATGCAAAGGACTGGTGAGAGTCACCAGCTCTGCTCCATTTGTTCTTGGAAAAATGAGATGCATAAATACAGGAACACTGATTACAGAACAACTCAGAGAAAGGATTCCCCTGCTGAGTCAACATCAGATGCAAATAGATAGCCTAGATTATCATCCATGTCTGTTTTACTATTTGCCCTATGCTGCTCATTATTGGTTTTGAAATCTTGAAGTTTTGCCTTGAAAATATAGATGCATTTTATATTGCCGCATTGATGGCATTTCCGTAGGTATCCTATTAAAGTCACATCTTTAATACAAACTAGTTTCTATCCTTCTCACCTTAAAAACAACTTAAGGGTTCCCTGGTTATTCTGCAAGTAGAGTTAATCCTCAGGAGAAATTAAGAAAAAATCACCCATTTTCACTACTCCAATGGCCCCATGGAGTCACAATTTGAGGTGGTGGACGGGAGTACTTTGGATCGTCTCTCTGTCTTGATCAGGGTTTCTTCACTGAAAGTGGTTGAAATGCCACAAGGGTAATTTTGAATAGGGAGTGGAAAATGGTAGTGAACCAGTTATATTTGCATTTGAAAAACAAGGGCAGTGGTATCCGTAAAAGTATATCTTCTTCCAAGGAGAACACCATGATCCATAAAAGCACAACATATCAGAATATCTCATTGCCATTGTTATTAATAATGCCAATGCTTAGAGTGGGAAAGGCAACATTATAAAGTTATATTTTTAAGTATATTTCATCAGTTACTCAATGAGCTCACCCTAAATTGCTATCATGTAAAATAAAGAATTTCTACCTACCACCATTTCTTCACTCTAATACAACATTGGAGGACAAAGAAGATTTGAAGAGACAATTAAAAGGGCCTTTTCTCCTCCAAGACGGTTTGATGCTAAGGCAGCTATTTAGCAGAACCATTTACCATAGCCTACTACTTACACATAATTTATTAATGTGTAAATCTTAAATTAAAAAGAATTGAAAACAGCTAATGAGTAAGAATATTCTGGCAAGGAAGACATACAAATTATAAAGCCTAATATGAGCAATGCAGAACTAAGTAAATCATTGTCGGTGTTCATTCAGGAAAGTTATGCTTTTGCTCGTATTTCCAGTGGGTGAGGAAGACACTTCCACAGAAAAAGAAAAAAAAAAAAGAAAAAAAAAGAAAAAAAAAAGGAAAAAAAGAAACTAAATAAAGCAAGTTTCTCTTTAAGGTTGTACCTTTGCATACTGCATATTATGCCTAAACTAAAACAAATCTATTTAAATAATAAAACTGTATCTGAATTGTAGCAAACTATTTTTACAGTCCCTCACTTTTAATTGCATCTGCTTTCGATGTCTCTGTGACTCATTTTACTTCTTGAGATGCTTCCTTTTAGTGCATCTCCTACCTCATCCTTTAATTTTCCTAACACTAATTCAAACCCATAAACATAGGAGCCAAACGAAGGTTCACCAAACCCCTTGTGCACTCAAGCTGCCAAGTTTTGCACAGCTCTACTTAAGACTCACATATGTGATCACTCACTTTGAACAAGCTACAATCACAGCAACCAAGGAATTTGCACCAGTTTAGAACAAAGCCTGTTTCTTTCACTTGAGCCAAAGCTATTGGCAAAGAACACAAAGTACTGGATTGGCAACTCAGCATGGATTTAATCCAGAATTCAATTTGAAGCTCCATTACCTACAAGCCTCAGCCTTCATACCAATTGAGGAAATGCCTCCTGCTTTTGATACCATAAAGGACCGATTCCCAGTGGAAATACATAAAGTTGTGCAGTGGCTCAAGAGCAGCTATGCTAATGGAAGAGTCTTACAGACTTTCTTGAATGGAACAATCAGGAGTTGACAACTCCAGTGCTCTGCCCCAAATTTTTATTAATGTACTAGAGTGGTAATTTCCCACGGACAGCCTGGATGACCAGGACCTGTGTTTTTGTTGGGCTTTGAGAGAAAACAAACAACTGAGGTGGATATTATTCAGGTATTATACCTTCACATGCTACTAAACTTCTAGCTTAGTTTTGCTTATGTCACCAACACTTGGCTTTTGCAGTAGCTGAAGGTATAAATTTCTTATCCTT
>VZTI01001187.1:58614-91114 GCA_013397865.1 Struthidea cinerea | reverse complement strand
AGTACATCTTCAAGGAACTTCCAAATCCAAATGTCTACTCTTTAGGCCCTGTATTAAACTCCACATGTTAAAGGCATGAGACTCAGGCCACAGTTTGATAATTCCAAGTTTGCCTTTTCTGCCTTCAAATAAATAAAATAGCACCTACATGATGGAAGACATTGATCTAACATATACTCAATTTCCTTGTGGGATTTTGCCCCAAACAGAACTGTTGGGCTGTGTTTGAACCCCCAAGGTTCATGCAGTGGCAAGCTGGATATGTGCCCACAACTAAACTGTATCAAAGCTGTACTGACAATGATGAATATCTCATGGAAGCATCACAATGCAACAGTGGTATTTACTGCACTGTCTTCACATTTGAGGTTCTGGTGTCAAACTCAAACACTTTATCTAAGCTATGGGACACAGGAGTAATTCTGAGCTCTCAAGTTCCTTGAAGGTGTCGGTCTTCCTGTCACACTGGGACACTGGCATAGTACGTGACACTCTACTTCCCCTCCCCACTTATCTATGCCCTGATGCCTGTGACATCCACAAGCTTGGTGAAACTCGACTGTGCAACAGTGAGCTTTATAAAGGTTCCAGATGGGATCACTGAGTGATGAGTGGTTGAAGACAAACCACCATGACCAGTATCCACAGATCTACATGGACACAGGCTGTAAAGAACAGTGTTAGAAATGAAGGAGAACAAACTCAGCAGAAAACATGTAACTTTCCAACTTTTCTGGCATAAGAGATTTCTCAACTTCTGGTAATCCATACCCCGAGTTTCCACTTCCTACAGATACTCAGCTGCACTATTTTATTCTTGACTGAAATTCAAATGAATTAACAACAACAACGAAAAAATTGTGTTTTTCCTATCTTTAAAATCAGTATTTATGTGCATTAAATCACTTTATTTCTCATCAGCCTGAATATATTACAGATTTTTAGCTGTCACTCCATGTTTTTCACATGTTAAAAATCTGGCATAAAACTCTATTTAAATAAAGGCAAATAATAGTGAACCAAACAAGGTTCTGGCTTCAACAGGCAGAAGAACAACCATCAAACCAGCTGGTAATTCTCAGGCTGAAATGAATATTGCTGTGAAAACAAGTATATGCAAGACATTATTCAACCTTTAGAAATGGTATAAAAAATGTCAAGTTTCTGTGGTTCATCATACATATGACAGTCCTTCCAGCCTCCACAAGACAAACAGTTCCATTTTATTTCATTTCTAACGTATTTCCTCTTGATTTCATCATCCGATGATTGAGACATTAAGATTAAGACATTGGATTAAGATTCAGGAGACAGGTGGGTAATTCTGGCCTCTGCCACTAACATTTCCCACCATCTTAAAAGACAGTTACAGAGAGTTCAACAAACCATTTCAGGTGCAGTCCGTACCCTAAATGCTACAAAGCGTTCTATCAAATGAACTTCCTTTCCTTGCCACATTTGTTGGGAGATCTCAATGCTCCTCAGTTCATCTTTCTAGTCTCCTGGATGTGTTCTTGGTCAAAGTGAATTATCCTAATCATCAGTACACTGATTAGCCTGCAGCTGTTGTGTGGGGAGAGGACGATGGGTGGGGGCCATCAGAAGTCGTGCAAGAAGTGGAGTTAGGGAGAAAGGGGGGCAAGACTAAGTACGTTGGTGGTAGCTGGCTAAGAAGTACTTGTTTACTGCCTTTGTTTTGCAGTTCCAGAAAGGACTCCTCAGACCTCCTGCTGGGGGTGAATAAAGCAATCATATATCCTGGGATGAGTGTTCAAAGTACATCCTTGCCCACTGGACTCCCTAAGCAGAGTCCTGATTTTGGTTGTTCCTCCCCCCAAATTCCTCTCACTGCACAGAGACCCAAAATGTAGACTAAGGCTTTGGATGCCAGCACAGGGAATAGGCAATTCAAAAGACGTCTGAAACACTCAGGCTTGCACTGCATATTGTCAAATGCAAACTTTAGCCTAGGGGAACTAATCATCCCAGGATGACTTCACAAAGTGAGACAAAGAGAGAGAAACTCCAGGGGTTGATTCAAAGCCCATCTTCAAGCACTGTAAATCATGCTCTGGAAATGACTGACTACAGCTACCTTTTGTGAATAGTCCTCAGGTACCTTTCTAAGTTTAGTCCTTAATCTCTTTCCTTCATCTCTGTAAAACAGATCTAATTGTATTTCTTTCCCTCAGAGGAATATTGCAAAGGTACCCTTATTCATGGCCAGAAGTCAAGTTTTCAAAGTAAGTATGCATGTATCGATAGATAAATATAATATATGGATTTATCCAAAAAACATTTTTATTTTTGCAGATGTCTAAATGCATAGTGCTTGTAAGAAGTACTATCACTGAAAAAAAACCCTAAAAACAAACCATAGCTAGTCAGTACATGAAATCTTTAATTCCTCAGTAGATCAAACAGATAGACAGTGACTCCATGGAGAGAATATTTCTGCCTTTTTAATAACTATTTTGTCCTTGAATAACTGCTATGAGATTCTTACCATACAGGATGCTTTCTTTCTCAACTAAACAATTAAAATTCTGTGATTAAAAAGCAGACGATAAGATCACTATCCGCCTAAAAACTTTTTGATAGCTATCCACTAATATGAAGCAGGGACTAAGAAATCAGGTTGAAACATGTCACTTTATTTATGATATACGTGAGCTTTATCCTCTGTACACAGAAACAATGACAAATATCTGGCTGTCTCAAGTCTTTTAGGATTGTGAGCACTTTGCACACATTTTCTTCAAGTCTTCTTAGTACCAATAGTATTAATATTTTCTTTGGTATCTTTATCAATGATCTGGATGAAGGTATTGAGTGCACCCCATGTCAGTTTGCAGATGACACCCAGTTGGGTGGGAGTGTTGATCTACTGGAGGGCAGGAAGGCTCTGCAGAGGGATCTGGACAGGCTGGATAAATGGGACAAGGTCAACTGTATGAGATTCAACAAGTTGAAGTGCTGGGTCTTGTACTTGGGTCCCAGCAACCCGCTGAATTGCTGCGGGTTGGCAACAGAGTGGCTGGAAAACTGCCCGGTAGAAATGGGCCTGAACATGAAAACTGCCTGGTATAAAACAGAGGCTGAACGTGGACCAGAGTGGTCAGCAATAGTGTGGCCAGCAGGACCAGGGCAGTGATTGTCACCCTGTACTCAGCACTGGTGAGGCCAAACCTCAAATCCTGTGTTCAGTTTTGGGCCCCCACTACAAGAAAAACCTTGAGGTGCTGGAGCATGTTCAGAGAAAGGCAATGGAGCTGGTGAAGTGTCTAGAACATGAGTCAAATGAGGAGAGGCTGAGGGAGATGGGATTGTTCAGTCTGGAGAAAAGGAGATGCAAGGGAGACCTCATCACTCTCTCCAAGTATGTGAATGGATGTAGGTGGTGTGGTCTGGTCTCTTGTCACAGGTAATTAGGGATAGGACATGAGGATTTGACCTCAAGTTGCACCAGGAAGGGTTTGGATGGAATAATGGAAAAGGTTGTCAAGCACTGCAACAGGTTGCCCAGGGAAATGGTTGAGTCACCCTCCCTGAAGGTAGTATTTAAGACAGGTAGATGTGGTACTTAGGTACAAGTTTTAGCGGTGAACTTGGCAATGCCAGGTTACCAGCTATACTCAGTGATCTAAGAGACCTTTTCCAACTTAAAATATTCTATCCTTATGGGAGTCTGTATTAGGAGATGCAGGTTTATGCATTGAGAGGGTAGTCTGTGCCCTAGGGAGTTTTTAAATATCAGAATAAAACTGAGAAGTGTTTTCTCCTTCTTTAAAGAGAACAACTGCAATCCTTGTTGAAAGCATAGAACAGGGTACAGATATTACTGACAGAGCTGAACCACTAGCCAAGAAATCAAAAAGTGCGGCATCTCTAGTGATGTTACCTGATTATTATTCCGTTTTGAAAAACAGCCACAGAAAGAGGTAATCCAAGAATTAGAATTTTCTGTACATTCTTTGAAGTGAGTTGCCACTGTTTCACAGCAGTTCCTGTACGTCAAACAGGCTAGCATTATCTTGCACTCAAGAAGAAAAGGACTGGTTTTACAGCAAGACACTGCACATATATCTGATATTCTAGACAATTTTTAACCATTCCCACAGACAGAAAATTGCTCAATTAAGTTGCAAAGGAAAATAATCTTTTTTCCCCCCTTATTTTATAATTCTTAAAATGCTTAGATATAAGAAGTTCCCTATCCTTTCTGGCTTTCTTCCCAACCACTACCTAGACTCATTGTAATTGCATAAATTAAAAAAAAAAAAAAAAACAAGTAAGAGAAAAAAATTTGATAAGTGTTGAAA
This sequence comes from Struthidea cinerea, assembly GCA_013397865.1. Lineage (NCBI taxonomy): Eukaryota > Metazoa > Chordata > Aves > Passeriformes > Corcoracidae > Struthidea > Struthidea cinerea. The sequence goes on along the minus strand of VZTI01001187.1, from coordinate 86,792 downwards.
TCTAAGCACTGTCACTTCAGTCATTTAAGAGTACAGTCTATAATCTATAATCTTGGATGTCATTCTGGGTATATTTTTTGGACATTGTACTGAGATTTACTTAACCATAAAATGGAAACATAACAACAAAAAGCAGAATGAAGATCATTGAGGCATAGATGAGCTGATAATTTGCTATCTTCAGGTTAGCCTGAAGGTTGGGTGGCAAAAGTTCTTTTTACCATCCTATTACCTTTTTCTTTTTCGTACCATTCTACTATAGGATAATCTTTATTATTTCACAAATTTTGTTGATTTGTATGGATGGATAACCTTCTTAAATGGTAATCTAAGCACTTCACTTTCAGAACTCTTACTGTACTGCTCAGCTGCAACAGTCAAAAATTGGCAGTCTTTCACAAAGCTAGGCAAGGGTAGAGCTGATTTTCTGTTCTGATTTCTTTCATTTGCTCAAAACTTATTTCAGTTTTATTCTGATCTTGTAATTTTCTTTCAGAAGTCTTTGGATGATTAGCATCTTTTTCTGCAGAACTGAGATGCTGAACACATTCAAATCCACCACTGAACAGCAGCACATGCTGGGAAAGATTAAATAATACAGCTAATTGCGCAGCTAGGATACATACCTCTTAAGTGACTATCACAGCCTTTGGTCAGTTAACAGTTAAAGTATATAATCTGAACTGTTTTCTGTCCCTCTGGGCAATGTTTTCAGAAGCCAATCAATTTCCAAACCTGGGGAAATTTGCATCCCTACAGAGTTTCTTCAGACACTGAAGGCATTCACATAATATAAGTAAATACGCACAAAAATGACTATTGCACTTCCACTTATTACTGTTAGCAATATTAATCATGACTTTACAGCCTCTACATTCCATATTCCATAAAATGAAATGTCGGTGGTATTATGAAAGGTCTAAGCCTATTTAAAAACATTAATACCATCAATAAATATCACTATTTGCTCATAAGGCTAGACACTGTAAGTGCTAAGTTCGACTCGTCACTTGATTATGATAAGCTTCTTCAGTTTCAGTTCGCAATTGAGGAAAGAGAAGAACCTTCTTCTCAGTTTGTTTTCTCAGCTTAATCTTTGGTTAAATATTCCTTTCAATATTAAGCCTGATTAGCTTTATTGATGTTTAGAATATTTGGGCCCAAGTGATGCATTTGTCTGAAAGAAAGGTGTTTCTTTTTAACATGAATGCAATAGCAGGCAAAGGCAGATGTTTTCAAGACTTTATAAAAAAAAATCAGATCCCATGATGTTATTTATAAATATATCAAATATATGTATTAATTTATTATTATTTATATAATAAAAAGTGGTTTGCATAATCCTAATGAAAGAAGCAGGTTGCCTGCTGAAAGCCAACAGCGCAGACTTTGTTACTTCTGATTTCCAAATCAAATGTTTCAAATCTTTTAGTGTCTTGAGGCAATGCCATGTGTGTACTTCTTGTAAGACTTCTGTTACCAAACATCACAATATCTTGTCACTGCTGGCCACATTCCTTTAGGTTGTGAAGTTGAATGACCAGCCTGTAAGCAATTCCTTTACACACTTATAAACAAACAATCCAAAAATCAATGTACTGATTTACAGATAACTAATGTACTTGTCTGAAGTCTCAAGTGATCAACGCACATTCCTTTATCTCAAGCAAATGCAGATAATCAGAAGTGTTATACTGAATGATGTTTCTAGAATATTACAGTAGGCAGTGAGCAACCATGATCAGTTGGAAATGGTACTCTTTGGTATTGCTGTATCCCATGCACCAAATGTTTCTTTCCTTTGTGCAGCAGACAACACTGCATGTTTCATGTAGCCCTTGTCAAATAATAATGATAATATTAATAAAAAAAGTTTCCATAAGTGTTTTGGTGAATTTGGTTCCCTGTGACATGTTAGTCTACTACATCTGATGCAGTTAGGCATTTGGATGACTGCCGTAGAGTAATGGAAACAGCTGTGAATTCTGGAAGTTTCACATGCATGGATGTGCACTGACACTGTCAAAAACAGGCTGTAAACTAAGCATGCCCCACTTGACTGAAATGATTAACAGCAACAGAGGTATACAGCTTACAAGGAAATCACCATAGTATCATAACCTAGCAGAATTCAACCAGTTCAGTTGCCTTCATCCAAAGTGGTCTTTTCATGCTCAGAAAGAAAATTTAAAATATTGCAGGTAAGTTCCATCCGGTTGGACACAGACATATCCCAAATCCCCCAAAACAATGCACTAAGTTCAGGTGAGTAAGTTTTGTCTCCGTAGTTGTGCTTGCAAAGAAAGACTTGTCTAACTGTTTGCCATTCACAAAGTCCCATGCTTGGATTTTGGGTAAGTTGTCACTCCTAAAAGACTTTTGACACAGGGAACACATAGGAGAGAGAAGTGGATATTGTTCACCTGACTTTAGCAAGGCTTTTGACACTATCCTCACTGATAAGCTAATGAAATACAGACTAGATAATCAGATAGGGAGGTGTATTTAAGAGTGACTAAACTGCAAAGTTCAAAGGGTTGTGAAGACCTTCATGAAGTCCAGTTGGAAGCCAGTCAATAGCAAGGCACCCAAGACGCTGATAGTTAGACCAATACTGGGTAACACCTTCATTACTGACCAGGATTAGGACAGAGTAGACCCTCTGCAAAGTTGCAGATGATATGGAGTTGGGAAGAGTGGTTCATATACCACATGCCTGTGTTGTCATTCAGCAGGCTGGAGAAATGAGCTGATAAGAACTTAATGAAGTACAGAAAAGACAAATTACAAGTCCTGCATCTGACTCTATGCCCAGTACATGCTGAGGGCTGATTGGCTGGAAAGAAGTCTTACAAAAAAAAAATGTGACCTGTGGTGTCATGTTGGTCATTAGGTGGAATATGAGCCCATAGTGTCCCCTTGCAACAAAGAAGGCCGACTGCTTCCTGGGCTGCATAAGGTAAAGCATTGGCAGCCAGTCAAGGGAAGTGACCCTTCCCCTCTGCTCAGGCCCAATGAGACATATCTGGGTCCATCTCTGCACTCACAGGTACAACAAAGACACAGACATACTGGAGATAGTCCAGAGAAGGACCGCAAAGATAATTAAGGCAGAGGAGCATCTTTCATATGAGGAGAGGCTGAGAGAGCTGGGATTGTCCATCCTGAAGAAAAGAAGGCTCAGGGAGATCTTATCCACCTGATGGGGAAGTAAAGACTATAACCAGGTTTCTGTCATTTGTGCTCAGTGACTATACAAGATGAGGCAAGCAGAAACTGAAATTTGGGAAATTCCATAAGAAAATGTTTTTAACTGTTAGGATAGCTGAACAGTGGGACAGGTTGCCTGGAGAGTTTTTGAAGTCTGCATCCTTGGTGATATTCAAAACCCAACTGGAGACAGCCCTGGACAACCTGCTCTAGCTAATCCTGGTCTGAGCAGGGAGGGTGGATTAGATGATCTCAAGACGTCCTATTTAACATCAACCATTTTGTGATCTGTGATGCTGTAGACAGATTAAGATAGAACTGCATCTCACCGTTTTATAAATTTAAATTGTACTAAATTTAATCTCTTTCTTTCAGATGCAACATTTGCTTTACAAATGCTGTTTGCTTGTTATTTATGTTTTCCATCTTACATAACCTTGATCACATCCAGTTTTCACTGCTTTTCTCACTCCTGAGTTCTATTGATCTTGGAAATAATAATTGGGAATGTTCATTCTCCAGGAGATGAGTACATCCTCTAGCAAATCAGAAAATCAGACTGGAGTCTCCCAATCATAGTCGTCAAACCTTCTGCCTGTATCTTTTTCTCATCACTCATTTTCCTTTTATATTATCCATTGTTGTGGTTGCCTCATGGTCTCTCCATCTTTCCGCAAATAAATTTCAGCAAAAATTAATTGAAACTCTTTATTACGTTTAGCTCTTACCTTGTACAGATTTATTTTTCTTCTTTTTAAACCAAATAGACTGCTGGAAAATTGTGGTTGTTTTGTTAATTTGTATTTTTAATTCCCACTTCTTTGCCTAGAAGTTTGTGCTAGCTTTTGTTTAATGACTAGGTGAGTTCCATGCCTGTGGACTTGGAAAAGTTGCTTCAATTTAAACTCTTTCAGAAAGAAATATCTACTCAGGCAAGAATGTCATAAAAATGGATTTACGAACAGTGGACAATTTTCAGTTCCTTTTGATATTTTTATTGGAATATTGTGATGCCTCACCCCCACAAAAAAAAGGAAAAACCACAAAACCCCACCAATGCCAGCATCAACAACCAAACACTAAACAATTTAGCAAGTTATTCGAGTGAAAGATTTACTGGCTACATATAAAATTTTCATTATTGTAATCTTAGTAAAGTCACCTAAATAAATACTTTCAAGAGTGTTACTAATTCTTTTCTCCGCCTTATCTTTTGGCTATTGTATGAATATCTTCCCCAAACCCAAGCCTTGAGTTCTTGACCATTAGATAACAGTAAAAAGGTTTTTGCTTTCCTCAGTGGGCTTTGCATCAGCCTTTGGGTTTGGCATCAAAGATATCAATAAGTAATTTTCCATTAGCATCGTGGTCATTGACTCAAAATAATTTACAGTGTTCAAGGGTGGATGGAACCTGTCCAGGTAATGTCTTGATGCAGATGACTGTCTTTACATTCTACCTGTAAGGAAAGGTTATTCTTGATACTCCCTACAAACCAAAAAATGCTCCAGCCTACAGAAAACAGACCATCTTCACTAAGAAAATGCATCTCCATAAGCAGAGAACCTACTACCTGCAGTTGAAGCATTGTGCAAGTGTAAAATCTGGTCTCACTAACAATGGTGATAATGGACTGGATCAAGATCTAGACATATTAGGACAAAAATGTTGCAACCAGAAGTTTCATTTTTTGCTTTCTATGGCCATAAGAGAACAAACCGAAGAGAACCATCTTTCTACTCTCTTCTACTGGGTGCAGTAAATAACTTCTGAAGTTCTGAAATACTTTTATGAAGTATTAAGTTTCTTAATAAAAGAGAGAAAATGAGAAATGCCTATAAGTGTACATGTGACAGAAGAGCTGTGAGCAAAAACAGGTACAGAGAAGGAAAAGAGAGGGAGATGTATAGTTCCATGTATTTCTGAAGATTCTCACAATGCATTTTTATGTATCGTACACTGTTGTCTCTTCTGGGTCTCAGAAGTGTTGGTTGTGACTTGAGTGTCCTCTGTAACTAATATCTGTGATTCAGTTCTCCATATATGAAATAGGGGTGCCACAAGTCACCTGGGGATAACCTAAGCTACTTCGTTTGTAAAGCATTCTGAGGTCACTGTTGGGAAGTGCTACAGAAGAGCAAGTCACTGCTCATTAATAAAGTCTTTCTTGCTTAATTTTTTTAAAGGGGTTCCACTTTTTCTTGCCACAGTTTTTTTGCAGCATGAGCACGTATGTAATTATTAAATATACATAAATGGAGTGAATTTCAAGTGCCAGGAGTGGGCACACACTCTCCTTATTCAGAATTTCATAAGGGGTGTTAATATGCAGAGTTGGTGTGTGCACTTGGCAGCTGCACTGACATGATAGAGTGTCAGCTCCTTTGTTAATGATCCGCATAGGAAAGTATCCCACATAGGCCTTGACAATTGACATACCATTACAGTCTATTGCGCCAATAATCCATGCATTCAAGTGCTCCCCACTCTTCCAGGCAAGCCTGACACAATAGTCTATAACAGCTCAGTGCAGCATGTGAACACAAGGCCTTGATATTAGACTGTGATGACTCTGAAAGAGACAATATGATCTAAGTGTATAAATGATCCATCTATTATAAGTATACTGATCCTCAAGGATCTCTGGATCTGATACAGTTTCAAGGAGAGACTTCCTTCTTAAAAAAAATTAAAATTACACAGAATATTTGGATTTTAAAACAAAAGCTTTTCTTCTTGAAAAATTACAGCAGAAATGTAGGCTGACATCTCTAACATCTGTGCAGGGAACTGGAGCTGGAAAATGGTATGAAGTCCTGTTCCATCTTGATGACATTAAAACAGCACCTTCTTCCTCAGTGACAGCTCTCTATGGATTGAATCACATATGCTGGCTGCTGTGCAAAAATAACCTGTGACTCTTTTAGCGCTCCAGTCAACAAGCCAAATCTACCTCTACACCACCATCACTGCTGTGACCACAGCAGAGGAGGCACAACGGGATTAGTTATTATTGCTACCAAGAGCAGTTTAGCAACTCCACACAGCATGGAGCTTTGCCTGTCAGAGAGGTGGGTGAATATTCACTCAGGAAGTACTTACTGAGCTCCCTGTTGTTCCAGCTAGGTTTGTGGCATCTGAATTAGCTAATTTTTAAGCTAGCTTTCATATGTTGACAGCATATTGCAGTGCTTGCAGTGTGGTCATACACGAAGCATCAGTGACGTGACAAGGTCTTTTTACCTGTGCCAGCTCTAAATCGACAGGTTCCTAAATTCTGGATGTTACTTTCCTAGCAATAAAAATAAACACTCAAATGAGTGAAAAAAGAACTGATATGCTGATACACCTTTGTTAGGGTATCCACAGAGAAATACACAAAGCAGTAACACCTGGTGGCAGCTGTACATCAAGCTAAAAGTTCCCCATTTGTTTTCTATCATATTAGAACAAGATGCCAGTTTACTGTTTTTGCCAGATTTTCTACATAACTGTCAGTCTGGATTAACTATAGTGGTATTTAAGCAACTATTAGAGGTGCATAGTGCCTTAAAAGCTTTCATGGGGCATCAGCTCTTGATTTTGTTGAGTGTTTATGTGTATGTTCGTGTGTGCATGTTTTGCAGTGACATGATCCTTTAACACTAAAAAAGCAGTATCCAAACATGGATCATTGAACAACAATCAGAATTCAAACCAAGTAAGAGCAAGCCTTTAGACCTTTGTGCAGTATGCATCCTTTAGAGCATTACCTTTCTGTCATTCCGTCCAATTGGATTGCAGTCATTTTACTTGCTTACCTACTGGTTTCATAAAGTTGCAGCTTCCTGGCAGGTTGTTTTTTTCAGATTTTAGTTACTTTCTTCAGAAGAAATATGTTGGATGGTCATTCAGGCATGCCCTCTATGTTCTGAATGTCTAGGAAGTGGAGAAAAGCCAATTTCAGAAAGCATTTTGCTCTTTCCCTTTCCCTGTTTTATTTGAGATGGGTTATTTGCCTACATGTTCTCTGAAAAAGGACATTCCCATGACCCCGACTATACAGGAAGGAGGTCAGGAGGTTTGTCTCTCCATTAATCCTTCAAACATTTCCTTACGTACTTCTCAGTGACTGAAAGAAAGGTCCTTTATTTGTCAGGTACTGTCAGCAGCTTTCCTGGAATAGAAGGAAATGGTGCTACAGGATCTGCATCTTACCTTGGATGTTCAGCACATATGTCCCTCCGTTCTTAAAAAGAAAGCTGAGAGAAACTGGTTTTGGTGTCATTTAAACATATGCAAAGTGGATGTTATATGGTACCTCGCTGACTTGTGCAAGAAAATGGCAATAGCTATTATCTGCTCAAATTGACTACCTTATTATTGTAACATTCATATGATCATTGTTCAGCAGTCTTTGGAACAAAGGCTATTTTTAGTTAGTGACTTTTGACATTACTTTAATATGCATCAGGGCCAGTCAGTATGTTCTTCTGGCATTTGTTGTAACAAAACTGTAATCCTAATCGTGCTGGGTAGGATTTGACTCACCTGCCTACAACCCCCTGAAAGTTGGGTATCTACTCTAAGCTAATCTTCTAGTTCCCATTTGGAGTCAGCAGAGAAGTAGGCACTTCCAAAGGGCATTTTATACTACCCTAAAATAGATATATAAGACAGAATTAATTGGAAATGCTGATTTTTTGCATCGTTATATTTAGGGGAGAGGGATTCTGTGCATTTTATTATGATCCACACATATCATGCTAGAACCTCAAGGTCCCAGCTGGGACTGAGTTGTACTGAACACTGCACAGACTTAAATAGATGTATGAGTCATGCTATTATGGTTATCAATAGACTTGGGGGGTTTCACACTGTCTAATTTTAGGCACACAACTAGAGCACTTAAGTGCTTAAGGTCAGTGCCTAAGCAGAAGATCTGACTCATTGGAGGCACTTATCCCCCTTTGTTTATGGTGGAGGGAGTGTCTTACTCTCTTGAAAGATCTGCCTGTCTGTGATTAAGCAGTGTGAATTCATTTTTTTCCTCCCTTCAGTAGCTACTCTATAGGAGACATCTTGAAGCTTGTTTGCTGGATCAGGGCTACTAAATATCCCAGGTTCACACCCCAATACTATCCCAAGGAGGATCAGCAGGCCACAGTCACTGTCTGAAGAAGGAGAGCTCATGTAGAGCTCAGAAAATTGACATATAAAACATGACAAAATGGGTGAGAAATAAATACCCTCTGTCTTGCTTTGATTCTTCTCTCTTTACATATATTATTTCATGCAAATAATGGCATTAATGCTATGCCTAAGGTTGAGTATATAATTGCAGAAAGTCAAAACTTTCAGATTTGATCTTCTTATCGTAATACAATGGCATACTGAACACAAAGTTACAAAACTGTCTGTGATTGTTGATCCTGAAATAAGGCATTATGAGCTGATTTCTTTTTTTTCCTCTTGGAGCCACTAAATTGTGTATTCAATACTAGTAGACCAGCTTGTTTTCTGTACAAAATCGTTTAGCGTGCTTCTAAGATCAGCTTTTTCTCACAAGACCCTGCAGCTGGACCAGAATCCAACCAGTAGAATGTAAACAGAGACTCATCTGGGAGAGGGGGTGTGCGGAGTGGAGAAAGAAGGAGGAAAAATGGCCATTATGAAAATTCAGTCAAATGGAACAGAACTGAAGATTTTTGGTGCATCCTTTTTGTTGTTTTTACTAATTTGTCCTTCAATTAGAGTGCAAACATTAGTGACATGATATTATTCTGAGAAGCTTATTGAATTAAGCATAACCATGAACTGACACTTTTGGAATGCACAACTCCTTGGCATGGACCTTGGGAAATTAAAATAAAGTACAACACATATTGATGCTACGATGAGCGGTACTCAGCTTTGAGCACAACACATGTTATTTCTTTTTCATTTGAATTACGTGGTGGCAGGCTGGTAAGAATGATGGAAAGATCAAAATTCAATTTCATTCAATATCATGGAGTTGTTCTTGCACTTAAATGCGTAATAGTAAGAGGTAACCATCATAGATAAATTTATAGCAACCTGTTCAGCTGAGAGACAGGGTATTTTCATAGTGTTTTATATTTTTATGTAACAAAGTTTCTACCGTCTATGGACTGCACTGTTTTGCTGAGAGCTTTGCACTCTCGTGATAGGTTCAAAGCACAGGATGAATCAAAATAAAGTTCAGGGAAATTATGTCATATCTGTCCCCATGACTTCTCACTAGGTATGCATGGTATTAGTTGTGATTATTTCTAAACAAGTAAGCCCTAGAAAATGATGGAAGCTGTAACTATATACAAGTAGACCACAGCTCTGATACAGGTGCTTCAGATGATGTTAAGATGAGCTTCTCTACATAAAAACCTAAAAATGATCTGGTAGCTGATAAGCAAGCATAATTTTTTGTTGTGAGTTACAGCTGAAGCCTACTATTATAGATAGAGCAGTATTCCAATTAATAAGAAAGAGGAGTTGCCATCACAGACTGTGGTCCAGATTCTAGAGGAATAAATTAAAGAAAAAAAGACAGATTTCCCTGTTTTCTCTCCCTGGTCTTTCCAGAGTAAACCTGAAACTATGGAAGACATGAGTGATTCTAATTCCATGGGTATCTTTTACAATGAGCTATCATACTGAGATAGGCACTAAAGCTGAGCAGTTAGAATGCAGAACTGAAACTTATACTGGTTCATGTGTATCTGCACACAAGGATTTTTTTGTGTTCTGATCTTTACAGATAGTCTTAAGGACCTGTTATTTTTCTGAAGTTGCTGCCATATGTTCAGTGGTATCATATAAAGTAAGCCGAAAATTATTAAAAATAATCTGGAATAGCAGACAACTATATGGAACATGCACACTGATTTTCATCACCCTGCTGGTTTTTGACATGCAGTCAGGCTAAAGGCTCCTAGGTAGTCATACAAAAGGGTAAGATGTAACAGGATTTCAGTATTCAGTAAGAATTATTCTGATATACATGGGAATTACGGCTGAGATTTGCTTTGAAGCCATAGTCTGAAATGTTGGTATTTGTACTAAAAATGTACTTATTTGCTTATATTATATTGTGGACTCCAACAGAGTCCATGCCAGGAGAGAGTTACCTGTAAAAGATGTATTTAAAATACATGGGAGATGTCAAGTAAATACTGAAGAAAAGAGCAGCCCTTCCTCACCACCACTACACACTGATCTCAACTCATCTAATATAATTTGAAATGGTAACTGTGTTTTTTACAGCACTAATCCTAGATTTCTTACCCTTGTGCAGCAACCTGTATTGAGATATAATGCATTAAGGATGTTGCTTCATGTAAAACACAGCAATTACTTATTCGTTTTATTCTAATAATGTCTTAGTTTTTCTTGCTATTTACTTGATGTTTATTTACCAACTGCCCACTAATCAGTTATAATAGCAAAATATGCATGTACACCTGCAAAAATATGCATACACACATGTATCCCTTTATAAATATTAAGTAAGACTACATATACATTATCTTTTTTCTTAAAAAAAAACTAAACACCACAGCAAACACACTAAACAATAGATTTAAACAGACCTCATATCCAAAATAAATTGACCTAACTTTAAATATGCTAAGGATCATATAGGATTAACTTTGAAGAAAGTTAAGTGTAGTGTAACACAAGCTGTGGAATGAATCTGGGCTAGAACATAAAGACATCCAAATGGTGGCTCACTCAGAACACACTTTCCTTAGGCGTACGCGAGGTTGGTTCCTTGACAATTGTTTACTAGCAGCTTTTAAGACACAAACAGCTGTGAGTGACAACAGTCTGTCACAAAATTTGTCTAAGTTCATGGCAGAGAGCTGCAAACTCTGACACCTACTGAAAGAGGTATCGTATTTGCAAGCAGTCAAAAGTGATTGAAAACCAGATGAATCTGTTAGGATACCTCATGCCATTGAACACTGCTGCCTATGCCAAATATGCATTTGTAATCTACAATCTGTTATCTACTAGCACTGATGCTATAAGGTAGCATTGTTAAGTTTTTAATACATAGCCATCTACTCTGAAATAAAAAATCATATTTAATCAAAAAGAAATAAACATGATTCATAAGATTCAACCAACATATACCACAGATGGAATATTTAGACTACTGTCTCCTTTGAGTTGCAACACTTTTATATGATTTCTAACAGAGTATAGAAAAAAAATCAACTGTAGGATTACACATCAGGGGAATATGCTGGAAAATCTATTGCCTTTAATAGTACAGAATTATGCCTGGGATAACCACAGTTGTAATTACTTTACATGCATAGGCACTCTGATTGCATACCATGATGGGCAACAGATTTGGTAGTACTGTTTCTGTTATTTAATTATTAGAGTTGGCCTGGAAATGTTCCTCCTTGATTGTAGTTAGCTTAATCAAATATGACTTGAGCATCTGAGTTGGCACAAACCCTGCAGGAACTCACTGAAATGACAAGGAAGTGAAAAGCTACTCTTTCATTCCTTTACATCTTAATTTGGCAATTTCTGGAAGGACCAAGGAACCAGGACAAGTGCCAGGAAGAGGCGAGCTCTATGAGCTCCTTTAATGGAAGTGTAAGTAATGCGGCAGCGTCTGCTCCAGGGCTTGTCTACGTGTCAGAAGGCAGAGTCAGTGCAACAAGCCATACAGATCCCAAGGCTTGCTGTTGCTTTTGCAGTCAAGGGTGTTTGCAATTAAGGTCATGGGTGCCCCCACTGTGGACAGCGGAAACACCTGAGAGCACAACTTACATCACAGGGCTGCTCCTGGTCACTGTGCGGACACTGTGCATCTGTCAAGCTTGTTCTCCGTGGCACTTTGCATGATGTCCTGGGGCAACTTTGCTCCCTCTGCTTGCCAAAACAGCAGTATTTTGTTTACAGTTTTATGTTCTTTGTGCCAAACACAACCATTATTTGTGGATTTGGCTGTTTGTGGCAAAATGCAAAAAACATACATGGATTTAACTAAAAATTAAAATATTTTCTTTTTCAATGTTTAATATCAGGAAACCAAACAAAAACCTTTATTATTACCTCTCTCTTTTTTTTTGCCCTTCATTTTTTTTATTGATTGGCAAAAAAAAATTAGCGTTTGCCTGCTCTTACCTACCAAGATCATTCTTTTGGTCATGGACCCACTCTGGCAGATGCAAAGGATGCTATTAAATAAAGAAAATCAGAAATAGCAAGAGAAAACATGCTTGGTCAGACATGCAAAGTGATCAGAATAAATTCTTCATAGATTAGTTTCACATTTTCATTTACAGTATGTTATTTTACTTCCCACAATAAGAATAGAAGATGGTAAAAAAGAGCATCACCTCTAAAAATTGTTCATTTACTGAATGCATCTTCATTCTGTGTGTTACTTGAAAAATGTTTACTACCTTTTATTAATGGTGGTGACTGGATCAACTGGGCTAATTTTGGTTTTTTTTTTTTTTTTTTCATTATATTTCCTGAAGCTTTCTTAATGGAAAATCATGAATAATCTATAATAATAGTGTGAAGCTTCCAGGATTATTGATATGCCTAAAAAAGATGATATATAAATATTTTTGCAATAAGTCATTAGAGAATTGCCAAGAAATGTCTTTTGGGGCGCTTGAAATACCCTGATTTTTCATGTCACATTTTGTTTATTAATAGCTCTTGACTGTTTGCTCAAGAGACTTTTCAAGACTGTATACAATTTGCTCCATGTATAGCAGGAATAAAAATTTTGTGAGAATAAATGCTCAGTCATGAACAATTTTTGTGATGATGAGAAAAGTCTGATGAGTGTAGTCAGTAATGTTTTGGGGATGAGTGTTGATGTAATAGTAGTTTTCTTAGTATTTAATGACAGTGATATAAATTAGGTTAAGGTACTAAAAATTCAACCTTTTTTTTTTGATGAGTCACAAGTTAGAAGTAAGTATCATGTATATTTTTAACAACATTATAATTAATAGGATTTTTATTAAAACAGTTAAAATATGACTATATTTTTGTGGCTTTTAGACTCAGATTAACTCAGTCAATCTCTGGCATAATTTTGTTCTATCTACAGTCACATGACAAAGATAAATCAGGTATTACAAAAATTGGTCTTTTAGTTGCATGTGTTCCATTGACTTCCTTGTGCTTCCTAGATCACTACAAATATGAAAGTCTCAGCTCTCTGAAGGAGCATTATTTGCCTAAACCAATACTTGCAGCTTTGTTTCTGCCTGTGATTGCAGAACATTCATTAAACAGCTCAGAACTGCTTGCTAAAATAGTTTTCAAGATAAAAATGTGCATTCATAAGAGATTAATATTTTGTTGGGAAAAAAATCATATAAAAATTTGGTGTCCATCTTCTCACTGTTAAAAGTCTGTTAGAGCAAGGTTTCCAGGTCTTTAATTTATTTTGTGGGAGTACTGGGCTTCTTCACTGCCTTTATAAAGCTACCAGTTTCTACCTCGCTTGTAAATACCTGCCTACTTGCACCGTTTGCAGATCAAACTTCTTTTCACTCTTGCACAACTGTTTCAAAGTCTAAATGATCAACTCTGTAGCCCAACCCCCTAGCCCCCCCACCACTAATTTCTCTCTCCATCTTCCACAAAGCCATTTTTACTCAAAAATATTTTACATGCATAAGAGTATCTGCCATGATCAGTGAGGGCTTTGCGCAGCTGGGTTGATACAGGGTGCACTCAATGCTCTTGGGCAGTTTTGCCCAAGTTTGAAAACACTGACAGAAGATAATCCCATCACACTTCTTCAATAAAACACTGAGATAAAATATTTTTATTATGAAAGAAAATATGCACGTTACTAAGCACCACAGAAATCAGGGTTTTTTATTCTCAAATGGCTAGCTACAAATATGAGATCTTGCAGGTTTATCCAGTTAGAAAAAGAAATAGGTAATAACCATTCTCAAACATAGTTTTAAAATGTCTTTTCAAATTCAGTTGTGTTTCTGCTTCTGTCACTGACATATGCTGAGAGACACCAATTATTTCCAGATCTTTCACAGAGTTTAATGCATTTTTTACAACTATCTTAAATGCAGAACTGCAGTTTCAACCCTCAGTTTCAATGAACTATATTAGACAACACACTAAGGAAGCAAGATTAGGAATAAGGAATAGGCCTGTCAGGTAAAATTTTTATTTCAGAGTAGTGATTTCTGCTATTTGTTTTTAAATCATTGCATTTTATTTTAAAAGTATGGGGAAAATTAATTTGCTTGTATTTCTCTGTGCCCTCATTAGAGGATTTACTGCTAACATTACTGTCAGTTGCTATATGCTAAGGTAGTTTACATACTACCCAATCTAAATGATCTTATGATTCTATTGCACTCAGTATATACCTACATGAAAGTGACTGCAGTCTAATTTGTGGTGAAAAGCCTGATACAGGTAAGTTTAAAATATACCATACACTTTGTTAGATGTCTTTGAACAACTTGAAGATGCCTTTTTATACCTGTGATATTTGTATGCAGTCTCCCTACATGAGGGTATGTCTTGTATTGTTAGAAGACATTCCAGTTTAAATTATCAAAGCTAATATACAAACATATCAGAACATTAATTCACTAGTTCTGCGATCAGAGGTACAGACAAAGGGTCGCCTTCCTTTCTTCCTTAGTACAAGCCCAGAAAGATCTGGATACCGAATGAATTTCTAAGCATAGGATTGTGGGTCAAGGCTGAATATAAATCTCATGTTTCATCATCTGTATTTCGATGATTTAAAGTCCCTTTTTGAATGTCTGAATGTCTACATTTGTGACTTCAGCAATGGAAAAGCACAGTCCTTTTTTGTCACCTGACAAATAGGATAAATACAATAGAATTCTGTGAAAATTGTGGTGTAATGCTCTTTCTGTTCAATGATTATTTTTCCTGGTTTAATAAACTTGTCACCTGCACAGCCGTTTATAAAATGTTTAAGCTAATGTTACAGAATAAAAAAATCAAATAATGATACTGCAGATACATAATGGTAAGTATACTTCAGTATGAATAAATTATGGGAGTCTCAGGGAGCACCAAATGAAGGCCCTGTTAGAAGAAAAAGATTTGTATATTTCCAAGCAAGGATATTTGCATCCAGGTTCTCCAGGGTGAAGTGACCAGGTAAGGATGCTCTGTTACATCCATAACACTAGAGGCCTTTAGAGATTCATGTTTGTCAATTCTTCCTTTGGATGAACATTGCAAGCAGAAAGAAAAAAGGTGCCAAGCAGGACTCATGGTTCAGAGCTGTGCCTTAATGTAAGTATTTCCTTACCCCAAGGACATGAGACACACCACCCCATCCTGCTTTAGAGACAGAGCTGTAAAGACAGACTGTAGGGCTTGGACCAAGTCAAACTATCTAGATTAGGATTTTGGTCTACCTTACAACACACATTTTAAATTGATATAGTGATTTTCCTTCACTCCGCTTAACCCAGATTCTGGCCAAGGGAAATTTCACTGTCAGTTTCTTGCCAGGATGAACACCTTGGAAATATAAATAACTTGCTGTGGCTCAAACTTCTGAGCTTACTTAGCTTTTTTTTCTTTGTTCTCTTGCCCACTTGAGTACTGTGCATTATACCTTGAACTGCCATCTGTTTGATGTATGTCTCACATTATATCAAATTTATTGTCAAGCCTTACTAAAAAGGGCAACACAGGGCAGATCTGACCCAGGAGCACAAGTAGTTCGGTATCCTGACTCTTTCCCTTACTGCATTGTAGCTGTTGAAGCAAAATAATAAGGTAATGATTTTGTGCCCAATGGGTAGCACAATTAAGGTGAGGAGGAAAAAGCTCTTTTGGTTTTTATTTTTTCCTTTTTCCTGACTATTTGTTCTCTCATCTCTTGGAAAATATAAGTCAAAATGGTACCCTGACAGGATATTTCTTTGCTCCTGAGTTATTTGTGTAAATAGATCAAATAGATCATGCTGGCATGGAGAATGAATCTATCAATTGTCAGACACTGAGACAGCATATCAGTCTATTCTATTTTATGCTAGTCTATATTATTTTTTCAAAGATCAATGCCAGCCTCTATCTGAGACAGGACAGGAAAGTTTAGGTAGACTCTTGGTTTTACCTAGTAAAGCCATTCAAAATGGTTGTGGTGAGGCTGTTTCAGTCTCTTCTCCCAAGTAACAAGTGATAGAACAAGAGGAAATGGCCTCAAGTTGTGCCTGGGGAGGTTTAGATTGGATATTTGGAAAGATTTTTCACCAAAGGGGTTGTTAAACATTAGAACAGACTGCCCAGGGAAGTAGTTAAGTCTCCATCCCCGAAAGTATTTAAAATATGTGTAAATGGGGCACTTGGGGACATGGGTGAACGGTAAACTTGGCAGTGATGGGGGTTTGGTTGGACTTGATGAACTTAGGGGAGTTTTTCAACCTAAGTTATTCTACAATTCTATGTTTGCAGTGTTACATTGTAACAAGCCATAGAAATAATTACTGACGAGCATAGTATCTCAAGGCTTTTTTGTGCCAGGACATCAGTGTTTCTTCTTCACTTTTTTTTTATTATTATTTGTTTTGTTTTGTTTTGATTTATTTTCACTTGTACCACTTACAAAACCTCCTTGAAAACTTATTTTATTTTATATTTTGCCTGTCATATTGATATTCCAGTCCAAGTGCCTGTTACCCCCCAGAATGAATTTCAAGTGTGTAAACTAACTCTGTAAAGTCTTTCATGGCTAAACACCACTGAATTGAGAAGTACTAAATGAAAAAGGCATGAGGAAAATTGCTCAGCTCCTTGGGATGAAAAGGGTCCAGCACTAATCATTGTCCAGTTAGTTTACACACGTTTCTTGCTACGTTGTTATTACTTCTGTCCTTTTTTTAATGAAGCAAACATTAAAGTAATATTATTTCAGTTGAGGGTTGGTATCTATAGCTTATACCTTGTGATGTTAATTAAAAACATAATTTTTATGTACTTATCACAAAGGAAATATCATTTCATTAAAATCCAATTAGATTCAGACAATATCTGTAAAGACTACTGAATAACTGCTGTTTGAACATAGTCTGCTTTGTTCTATTTTCATCACCCGAATAAAAGCAACCACAACAAACAAACCAAAGGATTTCTTTTATTAATCTCTGAGGTTACAGATCCACTCGCATTTAGAACAGTGTTTTATGTGAAAAACATACCAAAGATTTTATGTTTCACAGACTGCTGCATGAGTGACCTTATTTTAGAAAATTCCTATTTCCTTTCCCATATTTATATAACAAAATATATTTATTTTGTAGAATGGATGTCTTTGTATAAACAATTTGTCTATGATAAAGTAAATCAACATTTTCACTATTACCAGAATGCTGCATGGTTTAGTGGATTACTGCCTGCAAGGTAGCAGGGACTCATAAGTGAAATACAGAAGAATTGTTCCTCCATTTTGTCTCGCTATAATTAGCCTCTTGCTGTATAGGCCGTTACCTTGCCGTTGATTTACTCGCCAAATTTCTTTGAATATCCTTCTCTATGAATTGAATGAGGAAATGTTTTAATGCAGGATGCTTTTTCTGTACGAGCAAAATTTTACGGGATATTTTTTGGCTTTCAATCATGGGAGAGTTAACAATCAGTACAGTCAGACTGTCACACCTCTTTCCAATGGATGAAGAAAACAAAAGGAAAGAGGGGAATGTGCCATTGAAATTGGGATTTGACTAAATGGAGTTTTGTGGGTTGACTCTAGGCTGGAAAAATTTTGATCCCAGCTGTAGCCTCTATGTTGGATTTTGTTTCTCTATTTGGTTGGTTGGTTGGTTGGTTGTTTTTTTGTTTAGAAGTTTCTTTTCCTTCTGCTACTGAAAAAAAACCCAAAACCAACCCAAACCAAAACATCCTAAGGGGAGGAAGGCAGCTAGTGAAGAAGTCCAAAGCGTCTGTGTCAAAAGGCTGTTTCTTCTGATTCAGCAATTAAGAATGAGTGTCACAAAAACTAAGGTGCCCACACAGGAATAGCAGTTGCAGCGTTTTTTATCTGGAGTATCTGTAATCACTGACACAGGAATGATGATTCAAGAAGTTTGCAAAGAAAGACACTGATGTTGATAAGAGCTGGAACAAAATGGTTTTATTTGTGCTAAATAACTGAAATTACAACCAAATAAAGGTTTGAAGAAAATCTACAGAAAGATCAATGTTTGTGTCTTAGTATTATACAGACAAAAAATACAATATTTGTTGAAGTTTGCCTTATCTTACTAAAAAAAATTAGTAATTATATTTGAGAGTAGATTGTATTTTGATGATCTAGGGCATTGGGGAAGAAGGAAAAAACTGCTGTTTGTTTGCTATAGTAGGACTATGTAACAAAATGGGATTTCCTAGTTTTGGAGGCACTAGTGGCCTGGTGGGAATGAGGTAACAATATCAAGACAAGAAAAGACTAAAAGGGAAGTCTGTGTATGCTAAGATTGAAGGAAGGTGCAAGATTGAATTAAATAGGTTTTTAGTTAAATAAAGTGTTTATGAAACCAAATGAGAAGTTATGAGACCAAAATTCCTCATGACTAATATAGAAAATAGGATGATAAACAAAAAATATATTTTAATGGAAAAGCAAATCAACATAAAAATCTATCAGAAGATATTTTTATTGTGCATGTATTTATTTTGGTCTTAACTGAGCAAGAGCAGTTGATGCAAAAAGAGAACCCTCCTCTTCTTTCCAATTGTGTGCCTTAAAATTTCTGAAGTTAGAATCCTCTTCTTCTTTCTTATAGTATGCCCCACATTTTAATTAGTGGCAGGCGTTTTGATTTAGGCCTCAGTTCCTAACTCCTAATAAAACTTTGAAATAATCAATTCTAGACCTCAATTTGAAATCGGATGCTTAATTCAGACTCAGCAACTAAGTTTGTGATAGCGAAAGGTGTGCGGACAATTTCAAGAACAATATGGGACGCATCTCTGACAGAGTCTGCTTGGTTTTGCTATGACGTCATCTGCAGAGAAACCTTCAGTGAACGAGCATGACAAAGAGTGTCATGTTGAAAAGAAGAGTAACAGAGAAATATCTTCTCTAACTTCCCACCCAGACTGGGCCAAGGATCAGCTCAGTGCCTGATTGTGCCACCATACAAGAGGGCTAGTCAGAGAAAAAAAACAACCCACACTGTACTGCATATTATTGTTGTAACGCTTAATTCCTGGAAGTCAGCATGGAATTGGAAAACTGCTGCACAATTACTAAATAAATAAAATCTAATAGATGGGCTTCACCAATCATTTCTGGCAAGAAGAGCTACATGAAGCCTAATGTATCCTCTGCTTTCATTTAGAGAATTGTGGCTTTTGTTTCCCTTGTAAAACTACATATTTTGCCAAAAGTCAAGTTGCAATGGGTATTTAATAGGAGCCTGACCTGCTAGAAATGGTTATTATGTATTGTCAAGGCAGAAATAAACCCTGGCAATACTAGCATAGACCCTGATTCAGTTCTCCTGATAGTCGAACTAGTCTTTTTCATTTTACATCAGTGGGTATTTTTGCTGCACAAAACCCCTCAGAATATAATCAAATATTATAATGCAGACCCCATTACAAAACAGTAGCATTCACACTGACTTCTCTAAGCAATAGGCAATTTTTCCATTAGCAAATTAAACTTGGAGCTGTGTGAAACTTGCATTGTTCACGTATTTGTGTGAGAGAAGTGATAATTTCATTACTACTGTATTCAAAATTCGATTCAAGGTGGAATGACATTTTCCTTTCTTCAGAACTGTCATATTTTATAGGGTATAACTCAAAGCAGAAATGATTGTGTTCTTTCTGTCATCTTGTTAAATCTTAGGGTTTCCAGAGTATTTGAAGATTTTGTAAAGAGAAGGTATTTTTCTCATAGGTCATACTGTGAATATAAAGACTTAATGAGAGAAAATAACATATTTTAGAAATATCCCTTTTAATAATACAGGTGATTGTGTTAGTTCAGTGGAGCTACAAACTTAGCCTTTTTAAGAAGGACAAATTTCCTGCTGCTGTGTTTTTCTTCCACCAGCCCAAAACAATTTGTCCATTAAGTTTACTTTCTCTGTTTGTAAAAGGAAGAGGACATGTCTTGAAGGTGACAGCCACAAGAACCCAAAATCATAAAAAAATGGTACACTTAAGGAATCAGCTACACAGAGATGAATCAGCAGATCTAGCCAGTTTATCTTTCCTCCTCTCTTCAACACTGACAGCTGATCTGCATTTTAATATTGAGTTGAAATATAATCTGACCAGAATATTTAAGAGAAACTGAAAAACCTGAAATAAATTCAGTTCAGGTCCTCTTGAGAAAGGAAAGCATAGTAAGCTATTCTAGTGAATGCATTTCTGCATTTTAAACTTTTGATTACGTGGTCAGTTGGCTGGTTTTACCTCACTCTGCCTAATGACATCTTTAAAACCAAAGTGGAACATGCTGTAGGAAAATCTCTGAGCAGATGTAGACATCACTGGAAATACTTCTTGAACCCTATTCCCATGAGTTTTTATCAATTATGAATGGCCACTGATATAAAACCTCCATAATTCTGATAATTATCTTGATCTTTTGAGATATAGTCCTCACTAGAAGGAAGCTAAAAAAATCATGCTCCATGAAGTAAAAATAGTAAAGAAAATTAAAAGAAAATCTTAACAACAACAACAACAACAACAAATTTAAAAAAAAAAATTAATTTTTTTTCTTGCATTCCAGAGCAGATACATAACCATGTTTTGGGGTGTATTTTTGGTGGTGGTGGTGGTGGTGATAGCGGTGATGGTTGGTTCTGGGTGTTGGGTTTTTTTTTTCTGGTGACTTGTACAGGAAACATTCCTCAGTTAAAATTATCATGGCAGAAACATCACCACAGGTATGTCAGAATATACAGGTTAGTCTAATATTGTGTGGCATTAAAGTCTGTTATTTAAATTTTTTATTTAATCTTTCTTTTTCTCTTTTTCTTTTTCTTTTTCTTTTTCTTTTTCTTTTTCTTTTTCTTTTTCTTTTTTTTTTATTTTTTCTTTTTATTTTTCTTTTTTTTCCTTTTTTTTTCTTTTTCTTTTTCTTTTCTTTTTCTTCTTCTTTTCTTTTTGCTGAAGGAAAAAATAGGCAGCCTAGAAAGAAAGTAGAGGCAATTTCAAAAGTTGTCAGATGATAAAACATTGTGTCAGCAAATATGAAGAATTGCTGATGTGGAGAAAGTTGCAAATGCTCTAACTAAACTTGTGGCATTGCATCATAGACAATCAAACAATTTAACAATATAGATAGCCAAGAAAACTGAGAACATTGAGTTATATCTGAGGAAAAATTATATTCCAGAAGGTAGTAGACAGACTTTGGAAAGATGTTCTTTAAGGTATGTAAGCCAGGATGTGTTCCCTGTAAGTCTTTAAAGGATCTCACAAACTTGTGATTGTGGACTTGTAATTTCTTGAGGTTGGAAATAATTCAAGTGCCTATTTGGATTATTCCGCCCACTCTTCCATGGCCATCAGAGAAGTGCAAGGTTGAAAGATGAACTACATTTCACAGTGGGCGATGTCAGAAGATTTATAATTTTCCCAGCAGTTTTCTGGGACTCTAAACACAGCTACGCCCTGTACCTTGATCTGTCCTTCTCTTGTCCCAGTGACCAAGGAACAGCAATGTACTACAGACCTGTAAGGTCCTCCTGCACTCTTGCCTGTGCTTATGCTCGGAAGCCAGGAACTAGGTAAGTAACATGATTAAGACTATCAAACTATTTTTAGGTCAAATTCTTCCCTTCACATGATGCTGGTGGTGCTTCCTCACCATGAGCAGTGATTACAGCATTTCCAGCCTCAGCTGTTTCAGAACCAGGAGAACCCTTACATCCTGTAAATTACACTACAAATTGCAAGATTTTTCTGTTAATAGGGATGGGTTTGGTTTTTTTTACAATTTTTATAAAAGACCTTACAGATTGCAAGGCATTTCTATTAAGCAGGATTCTGTTTTCATTTCCCATCTGGGTTTCTTTGAGCCTTATATATTCTGTGGGGTTTTGTTTTGTTTTGTTTTGTTGTTGCATGGGGCTTTTTTTGTTCTTTTGTCACACTTCTCAAGTCTTAAAGCTTTGATTTTATGTATTTATTTATTTTTATTGAAAGCAGAGATTCTAATGTTACCAAATGAGTACTGGAGCTAGGGCTTTAAGTATCAGGAGACTCGTGATAAAATCACTGGAGTTGGCAACACTGCTTGAATTTGGCACAAGATCCTAAAGCTTTAAAGGAAAAAAGTGTGACTCATCAAACTTGCCTGGAGAGTTGAGGGAGCTGGGGGCGAGGGCTAATGGGGGTATCCTTCCATTTCAGTACTTCAGAGGAAAATCTACAAGATACAGTCCAGTAATTGTGCCAAGAAAAAAAACTGCTTGCTATACAGAGAATAATGATTTCTAATTATGTAATGAAATGAGGGGGAATGTAGAATGGCAGAGGTTTTTAAAAAAATACAGGTATAAACATTTCCAATTATGCAGAATTATTTTAGGAGAGAGATAGTAGTTCATAGGCTGAAAAAGTACCTCGCCTTTATGTGACATAAAACATAAAATTCTAAATACTCTTTACACATTTGAAATGTTCTTCTCTAATGATCTTTCCTTTCCAGATGAAGTGAAATACAGAATTTGATCTTATATTTTCTCGGGGGGATTGTATATATATTTGTCATAGTTTTGATCTGCCACCAGAAGCTAGCCTTAACTTACTGAATTATACATGACAAAGCATTAGATTAAATACATTTACATGTGTTAAGTCATAAAAATCAAGTCAGTTACTTTCTGCTTTACCTTTCTGTAGGGGCTGTGGTCTTTTGTTAATATGCAAGACTACTCTCCTAAGCTAAACAAGCCCAACTATACAAGATTAAACTGGACCGAGACCTTTCATTCAAGTGGTTTTCTCCATTCTCTGTTCTTGAATACTTGAGATTAAGGTTTTTGCTAGAAAATTTATTTTTATCAAAATTTCCACTGGGAAGTCTTTTTCCATGCCCAGAATACACATTTCAGTGAAAAAAATCATCATATTCAGGTCC
The DNA here is from genome assembly GCA_013397865.1 of Struthidea cinerea. Taxonomy (NCBI): domain Eukaryota; kingdom Metazoa; phylum Chordata; class Aves; order Passeriformes; family Corcoracidae; genus Struthidea; species Struthidea cinerea. The sequence goes on along the minus strand of VZTI01001187.1, from coordinate 63,460 downwards.
TTGTAAGAGCCTTCTGGCTAAGCCATGCAAAAGGAAAACATCTCATGTTCTTCTACTCTAAGACAGATCAAGTTATCTCATTTCTGATTTTCCTTCATCATTAGGCATAGATGGAGACTCTCTAATGCAAAACTATAGTGATTTGAACATTGGTTGGTTGTTAGTTTGCTATTTTTTTGGGTTTGGTTTTTGGGTTGGTTTTTGGTTTTTTTTTTTTCAGTTGGTTGGTTGTTTGGTGGTTTTTTTGGGTTTTGGTGTCTGTTTTTTATTTTCTAATGGGCTTTGTATTCCTTTTGCAAAGTACTTCAAAAGATTTAAATTTGATCCCATATTGAGTTGTAAAACCAGCATTGCAAAAGGAACCACACCTTGTGGTTCCCTAACTTTTCTATTTTTCAGAGTTCCCTGTATTTAAAATGTCTCCTCCTTTTCAAAGCACTTGAAGCACACAGGAATGCATGTATCAACATCTAAACCAATAAAAATTTGTGCTTTTAGCTGTATCCCATTATTATTTTTATTATGTTTTTAAGTATGTGTTTTAAAATAAGTATATATTGGAGTTTGTAGGAGTTTGTGTAGTTTAGTTTGCTAATAAGCACCGAGGCAGACTGTAGAAGTGTTACTGTAGAACTGAAAGGGAAGATGTTGACTCTGTTCCTAACTCAACGGACTCACCAAAGGATTTTAAGGAGCCCTCCCTCCAGGACAATTACCTGACACAGGCCAGTAATCTGGGGGTTGCAATTTACTGCCTGCCTAACTGTAGGCAGTCTCTTTGCTGGATTTTTACCATCCTGCCTTCCTGTAGGAGCATGGCATAGATCCTGCATGGGCAGCAAGCAGTTTTGATATACAGTATAGGGGAAGAGAAGCTCTTTTTCTGGAAGGGTGAGTACTGAGAGCTCTTGGTAAAGAAGTAGTTGCCACCAACATCCTGTTTCTTTGTGTACCATGTACTTACTCCATGCCATGGGCTAATGACCTGCAAAATGTCAAGCTAAATAACTGCACTTTTTAGTTGGCATTGCACAGAGCAACATTTGATCCTAGAGGAAACAAACTGGTTTTGTGTAGTTAATTAAAAATGCTCAATTGATTTAATATGCATAAAGTTTATAGGGTATTTTCTTACAGGCTGGGAAGTTATGTACCCAAATTTCAGTCCAGTGTGAATTTTATGACTTCAGTTTTCAAGCCCAGAAAAGTTTCATCCAGTGGAAGTGCTGATAGTCCTCTTATCACAGACACTGTAGAAGGTGCCACTGTAATAATCCCTGCTTCTATAGTCATAGTCAACTTTTTTATACCCTATAGAAGTGGTAAATAATATTGGGACAAAATGAGTTAGGATACTTAGGATTCACTGTAGCAAAGAGAATCAGAACAACAAAAGCACTCTCACTGATGAAATTGGAAATGTTTTTTTTTAATTAACACTTCTAATTAGAATTTAACATCTCACTAGCTTCGTATGGGATTTTTCGCTTCCTTAACCTCACGGAAACCTATCTATTGGCTCTAAATAGGCAGTCACTTACCATGCACCACTTGAGGATTTCAATTAATCCCAAATCCTCTAACTTTGGTGTGTGAACTTGCATTTTTCTCTGCATGCCATTCCCTCCTGTTTCAATTTTCTTACTAAGAACCTTCTCAACAGTTTTTTTCTTCTTCAATTCTTTGCCTCTCTGTTTACCTTTCTATTTAAAAACTGTAATATTTTGATTTGAAAATGATGGGACAATGCCATATGTATGTAGGCACTGGTCAGGACTGCTTAACATAGCTCTTGAAAGACAAGCAGCTAGAGAAACTGTGCAGAAGCCAGAAGAAACTAGCCTCTGTCAACTCTGAAGTGGAAAACAAAGTAGGTGTCTTGAAGATGCTTGGCTAAATTAATAAAAAGGCACTTATTTTAAGCAAGACAAATGTATATTTTTAATTTAATTTCTCCTTACGTGATAAATTTGAGTATTTTTCTACAGCCATCTTTGGCTCTGATAAAACTTACCCCTCAGTCACTAGCTGGGTTTTGGATTTTTCATATATAATCTTAGTTTACTTGAACTCTCACTGTAAAAGAATACACTTTCTGTCATCTGAAATAGAATTTCTATTGCAAAAGGAAAGAAAGCCATTAATAAACCAATAGAAAAGAATGGAAATGTAAAATAATTTAGGTTAGAATGGAATTAATTAATTCCCTGTTGTCTGACCATGGCCATTTAAAAGAAATGACAGTTTTTTCATCCTGGAGATGTGATAGATTATAAATTTCCCTGTAGCAGCAGGGAGGAAAAAAAAAGACCAAAACTCACGGTTTCCTTGTATTACTAATTTACCTTCCTAACATGTTGAGTACTCAAGTGCCTCACAGACTGATCACTAGTCAGTCCTCTTTCTGTATTAGCTACTTTTGAAGTGAGTTTACTTTGATGGCAAACAAAGAAAAATGCTTGTGTTCCAGGATTCTCTATGACTCATTATTCACAAATAGCCTGGAGTTTGTCTTGAAATTTACTCATTTGTTAAAAATGTGACCGCAGTGGCACTAAGTAGCACCATTGTAGACTAACACCTAAGGTCCTTTTGAAGTTGTATATTTTAGAAAATATAGCCTGTGTTATGGATTTTCTGTTTTGATTTCAATTGAAAACCTCAATCACCCATCCAAATAAGCCAAAAGTCTTCTAATTATAAGCATATGAACTGCCAGCTTCAAAATTCTCCATAAAAATAGTTACGGGACTTCATGGAAATCTTTTTGCTAGGTATCTTGAAAATTCAAGAGGGAAAATTAACTACAGGTAACTGTCTGTAAAACACTGACATAAACAGATCATGCGAATGTGATTACAAGTGAAATTTCTTCCTATGATAAATGGTAATCTCAGTCTACTTGCACCTATTATAGCCAGAAAAACCACATACAAATACATCCCAAATGCTTATTCTTAGATAACGAAGAAAATAAAAAGTGGGGGTTTTATCCTTCTCTTGTTAAATTGCTTGCAAGAGTCACACCAGCCTGGAGATTGTAGGTATACAAGTCTATATCCATAAAAAAAAGTCTTCATCTGGAGTAATTTATCTGATGAAATATATCTTGAGATATATCTTCATCCTTCCACTGAAAGTGGAAAGCCACTTTCCTCAGTCTAGATCACCATTGGTCACTACACATAGAGATATACAAGAGGTATAAAAGCTTTCCACAAAATGCTATATTAGCCTTCCAACTTCTTGTGTCTCTTTGGTTTTTTCATGTACAGAGTACTCCCCAAGTAGGGCAATATCCATGTTTTTGTCATGAGAAAGGAAAGTCATAGGATTGTGTAACTTTGCTAGTAACTTCCAGTACATTACTTTGCCTTACACTGGAGGTTTAGTTTGAAAATTTTGAAGTTTGAATTGTTTTTCTATGTAGGCACATTCAGGCAGGCTGATCACAAGAAATGTTGCACTAAATTGTCTTCCGTGTGGAGAAGACCACACAGAAGTATGTGGAAAGTTGCTAGCACAGTGATCTGATGGATGTTATACAGTCCTTTCTCTCTGAGAGAGATGGATTACAGCTACGGTATCATTCATTTGAATATCCATGAAGTGCTAATTAGGCAACAAGGACAGACAACTGAGACACAAAGTGAATGCTAGAAGACACTCATCAACAGTGCCACAATGATTTCTCATTTGTCTTTGCTACACAGAGATATCCATTGCAACTGGATTATGTGGGCACTCCATGTTTGTACAAAATCATACCAAAACCAAAAACAAAGGATCCAATGGTCCAGGTAACACAGTGTGGATGGTAAAGGGAGAGAGAACACCATGTCTTGACTAGGTCAACATGACTGATCTCTGCTGTTGTACCTTCTCAACGCATATGAAGAATGTCTTATTCCATCTCTAACTTTCAGGACGTTTCCCACAGATTGGTAGAATGCAGCATTGGATCCAGCCTTTTTCAAAAGTAGTGATAGAAAGGCACAAGTTAAAGCTACACTGGGGATGACTCAGGCTGGTTTTTGTTGAATATTGAGAAACTTGCATAACCATGAACAGAATATGATATATTGATAAAGGATTATGATTGCTTCTTTTTTTTTCCATCCTGAGGGAGCAACTGGATCATCTGGAGGACAATAAAGACCACAATAAGCTCTGGTTGTGGAGTGAGACAACTTTGTCAGGGTTGTAAGGGGCTTTCAACCAACCTTCCATCATTATAAGCTTGGCATCTTCAAGGTTGTACGGATCTGTAAATATACAGAAAAGGTGAGGCACGAGACAGTTGTACAGTCCTTGTACTACATTGAAGATATTTCTCTATCTAGAGTGTGTGAATATTGGTCATGGGTACAGGTACGGGTGTTGCCTATTCAAAATTGATGGTTGTGATGGTTACTTTGAATTTTCAAAAAGTGGTGTTCGAATTACATTAGCAAGCACGGTCTGATGCAGTTCAATCTGGTGCAATATGACTGTCTATACCACTTATATACCAGTTGCAGTTTATAATAAGTTTATACAGTTTATATACTGCTTTTCTGTACCACTCACTGTTCCTTAAGTCGGAGAAGGACTCTTCAGTGAGCGTGGTTTCAGCTGCATGCCTGTTCACCTTGCTGTCTTCTACTAAAATGATTTTGGTGTGAGATAATCCAAAGAGGTAGGTGCGCCATATTTAACACTCTTTTTCTGTTCAACTTGGATTCTCACAACTGACAGTTAATATTAATTAAGTCTCTTCTAACAGGTCATAGGCCTGCTAACACAAAACTCTTCTCTGACAAACAGAGAGATGCTGGAACTGCTAGATTTGTTTCCCATTCCCCCC
>VZTI01001187.1:45380-58542 GCA_013397865.1 Struthidea cinerea | reverse complement strand
GTATTTTCATGATTCTAGGTATTTTCCAGCTTACCATCACAAGGGTGGATGTACTACTTAGAGATAACCAGTCAGAGGTGAATAGATAAGAGTCTGCTGAAAGAAAGCCTTCAGTAAAGGCATGCTGGAGTCAGTCTTGAATTGAACATTGCAGCTTGGGAAAACCAACCTGCAAGGAGATCAGAAAGCACCTCCTTCTTCTCTCACCCTTTATCATCTCCACTCAAAAATCATTAACCTTACAATGCCAAAAAATTAAAGGATTAAGAAAATAGGTCCAGTAATTCTTTCATATTGATCAAACTCTACCCAACACATTCTCTCATTTCTCCTCTTTCTTATTAGTTCTAGTCACTCTCCCTGTTTGCTTTCTGCTCCTGTAGAGGATACACAGACCCTCTTGTCCTCCCATTCTTTCATTTCATTTTGCTTACTTGCAAGGAAGACTAATTTGCAGCTTCTTGTTGAGGACCTGTTCTAAGTTACACTCAAGCTCCTCTAGATGTTACAAGTGTCCCTGAGAAAGCCATCAGCACAGTAACAAATTCATTGGGTGTATAAAAATCAAGGCATGTAAGCCTGTGTTGTCTACAGCTCTTTTGACAGGACCTATTTGCACTCCATGGGAAGGCTGGGCCTGACTCTGTGCATCTGAAGGGCAATATTTGCACATTCAAAAAACAGGCTATATGAGGAATGAGAGGTGAGGGATGGGGATGGCAGGCTTGGCTTGTCTCATATGCAGAGACCAGCCATACCACCACCTTTCCTGATTCACAGGAGGATGCCTGTGCTGTTTACTAGGGCAGCATTTCAGGCCGAATTCGGCCCTGCTGTGAATGGGCACAACTCCACTGGCTTTGTACAAAGGCTGCCTTCCTGAGAGCAGAACAGGGAAAGCTCTTTGAACAGTGCCAATAATTGCTTCTCTTTTTTTTTTAAATTCATTTTTAAAAGACAGTGGAAGATCAGAGGCAGCAGCTACAATCCACAGTCTACAAATAGCGTTAGTAAGAACACAAATGAAAGGCTTTGTGCCAGAGCTATATAGCACATCTAACACAAATAGCTAGGCAGTGAGTGGTTGTTGATTAGCTATGAAAGAGTGTAAAGAGCACAGGTGAAAGCTCTTCTGCATAAGTCTCCTGTGCTGGGGAAGTAGATGCCATTCCTGATGAGGGGCCACTGGAGGGATGGGATGCAACTACAAACATTGTTTTGAAAGAAATGGCAGAGGTTTTAAGGAAAAATCTTTCCATTGCTACTTTTGGAAGGGCTTTGGACTGTGTTTTATTCAGGACCCGTGTGAGAAAGGCATGCTCTGGTTTAATGAGAAGAAAGCTAGGGAAACAGTACTAGTGGGAAATAGGTGGAAATTCTCATTACATGTCATCCATATTCAGCTACTTTGACCCAATACATAAATTGTGTAATGCATGTATGCAAACCCAACCACACCGCTAGTGTAGCCCACCAATCTATTGAGGGCAACTGCACTGAGCTTTTCAAAAATGGTTTAATATTTGACCTTAAAATAGCCAATCATTCTCCTTTTGCACAAAAAGTTAGTAAACCTGAAATGCTTCCCCTTAAACAACACTGCAAATGTGATTGTTTTCAGAAATAAAACAAACAGTCCACAAAGTTCTTTCAGGTATTGCTCTGGATCTCAAAAAAAAAAAAGGTATTATCATGAAAAACTAAACATGATTTTATACTTTTTTTTATGTCAGCCAGTGCATTATTTTGTGGAGACCTTCCTCATTAAAACCACTCTTACAATTAACTTTGTATGGGAGTGTGTTTTTATTGAATATTATAACCTGTAAAGGTTTAATTAAGTGAATACATGCAACAGCTTTTCATCTTTATCTGTTCATCTTTTTTTCAGCTTTATTTGTTCTGCAAGCAGCTATTCCTCAATCTGTCCCAGACAAGTGGACCTAGAATCTGGAATCTCTCATGATCTTTGGTACTCTAATTTGCTGGAGTTGACAACTCTGGGGGAAAATTTGCTACAGCCCTTGTTAGCAAGTGATTTACTGTCCTGCAGTTTTCTCAAAGACTTTGCTAAAACATGCAAGGTAAAGCATTGTTTATCACAAATAGTGATGCATAATAGCAGGGGCTGACCAAGTTGTAATTATGTCACCAAAAAATCTTGCAAATTTATCAGACCATTAGTGAGGGGACACATTTGTCTGCTGTGTGTATTCATCTGCCACTGAAGTCATATTTATAGGATTGCTTTTTAAAGGGAACATAAAGAATGTCCAGGAAACCTGCACTCAGATGAAAAACTGCATGATTGCTTTCATTGTTGCCAGCTTCCGAACAGTGGACATCACAGATTTTCATTCAAAAGCAGCCAAGAACTCTTTACAACTTTGCTCACAGCTAAATCAGGGTTTAAAGGAAGATTTGAGGGTGGGATAAGTCATGGCAAAGTCTTCCTTTTGGGAATGAATGACCCAGTGTCTTATCTAGTAGAGCTCTGCAATCACACTTTTTATGTGTGAGCCTGATCACTTAGTAAAAATTCTTTGCTCCAGTCTCTCCCAACAGATTATTTATTTGTGGACTTGCAAAGGAATAAATGTATGTTTATGTTGCATATAAGATGTAAGAAGCCTCAACCCCAGGTCTATTCCAAGTTAATGGGGCAAAATAAACAATTAGCTGGAACAACATTAAACAGTACCTGATATGGGAGGAAAAAAAGACCCATCACGTGCTGCTTCTGCAGGAAAAAAGATTAGCACCATCCTAAAAAGCTATAAATTATTCCAATTTAGTTATGCTGAGCCACGTAGAACACAGAGCTATCAGAACTCTATCTAGAACACAGAGCTATCTTCTGTCCTGGAACATTTTTTATAATAATTATATATAATGCAATACATTGGAGATACAATGATACATTTTGATGCCAGACCATGCTGAGCCTCTCTTCCTTGATCTTTTTGTCTGCTTCTACTTCCTGACTTGTTCATCACACGCTCACAATGCTTTTTCTTACAGGTTTCAACATTCAGCAGTAACTGGGCATACTGACTCCGCTCCATGCCTCCTGTTTGCTTTGAAACACCTTGTGCTAGTTTGCCCTTGCCACAGCTCAGCCCTACAGCTGTAGCAAGGTATCCTGTGTTCAGGTATCACTTGCATTTTTTTATCTCCTTACCACTGCAGACAGTTGTATTATAAACACACAAATACCTGTAAAGTTAGGATTTTTTTTCGACAGGGCAGAAGATTGGTTGGTTGGTGCTTCTTTTGTTATATAGTATGCCATGCTGAGTTATATGGTCCTGTGGGGAAATTAAATTATGTATATAGGATTGGTAAGTGTGCTAAACCTCTTCAGAATGCTTTGGATGTGCTCTCCTTCATTCTCTCTCCCTCTGGATGTTATTATTTTGCTTTTAACAAGGGCCTGTGCAGGTTGCCTTTACATCTCAAATTCTCTCCAGCTGAAGGTGCTGGAATGTCAGACACTCACTTCCAGCAGGACTTTCTATTTCTTACTATTTTTAGGCTACAGAAAAATATAACAACAACTTTTTATAGCAGTGAGCTTGTAGATAATCAGAAAATATATTACAGAATAATCTTGCTCTCAGAAAAGAAATAAATAAACAATGACAATAGTGGCCTTAAGGTCCTATGAGAAACTGAGCATACTGTAAGTAAGACAAATATATATAAAGGAATTGGACTGGATTAGGATGTGCTAGGTTTAACAGCTTGAGTGAACACATGCATCAATCTCTTCAGTGCTGTTTGAAAGTGTTGTAAGTGATAATAGTAATATTTTATTTTCTTCTTTAATATAAATGATGTAGAACTTTTGTGAACACTCATCTATTAAGAAAAGTTGTGTATCAAACTCTCAGCAGCCCAGAGCTGGAAGCTACAGATCTAAATTCCTGTGAGACAAGCAAGTCTAGGAAACACATGAAAGCATTAAGAAGAAAAACCCATATATTCTTGAACACTTCCAAGTTTAGAAGAGTAAACACAAGTTCCATGGTACATGCCATGAGATCTCATTGTTATAGAAGATTTGCTGATTGTGTGGGTGAGACCAATTTAGTCTAACTGGCAGGCAAAGCTGATGTTGAATTTTGACCTTCTGACTCTCTACAGCCAGTGAGGTATTAATTGCATTATTTTCTGTTTCATTAAACAGTAACTGTTGTGCAGGCTTTTTTCCTCCTGTTTGTGAAGATTTTTTTTCCTCCTCCCTGTGAAACTGCAAGAAATAGCAAAAGTAAGTTTTTATGTCTCATATTTGGAATCTGTCCAGAGTGTTTATAATAGGGTTTATGACCAAGTCATGTTACTCTAACTAAATTCAACAGGGCAAATTTGTCAAGGTTATCAGGCTTGTTGAATAATGAAAATTTTTCTGGATGCATCAAATCCATCTCACAGCTTGAGACAGAACAGGGGAAAACTCCAGAAAGATTTACAGAATCACAGAATCACAGAATATTCTGAGTTGGAAGGGACCCACAAAGATCATTGAGTATAAATCTTAGCCCTGAACAGGACATCCCCAAGAGTGTTGTCCAAATGCTTCTTGAACTCTGTCAGGCTTGGTGCTGTGACCTCTTCCCTGGGGAGCCTGTTCCAATGCCTGACCACCCTCTTGTGAAGAACATTTTTCTGATATCCGATGTAAACCTTCACTGACATGGCTTCAGGCCTTTCCCTTGGGTCCTGTCACTGGTCCCCACAGAGGAGAGATCAGTGCCTACCCCTGCACTGTCCCTCACAAGGAAGTTGTAGACTGAGATGAGGTCTCCCCTCCTCTTCTCCAGGCTGAACAGACCAAGTGACCTCACCCACTCCTCACATGGCTTTAGATAGAATAAAGCCTCTGACAGGCTCTCTAAAAGAGTTTTTCTTACTTAGAAAGCTGAGAAAGGATGTTCTTCAGGCTTTCAAAAAACTTACTAATGATTTTAAGGTAAGTGATAGTGTTATAAATTCCAGGAAGAATTTCTGGGAATTAAAACCCCATTTAAAGTGAAGCAACATGAAGCAGCTTAAAACTGCTGCTTTTGAAAACATAGTTCGATGACCTCACGCTTATGAGAATTCAAAGGAACTTCCGGGCTCTGACATCCAGAAAATCCCAGACATCACACTCTGCAACTGTAAGCCGCAGTTACATTAGCAATTTGGCTGTAGTTGCACAGTGAATGCCCACAGGAATTTCATAAATACACTGTCCATCTTCAGTTGGACACAGTGATTCACTCTGTTCTTGGCCAGATTGTTGGAAGCAGAGGCCCCTGTCATCAGTTCTGGACAGTTTATATGGAATTACAGCTCCTCCTTGGACCATTTCTCCCATTTGAAAAATTGCCATAGTGAGTTCTCCAGCCTGCCAAGTTGGCAGACTGCATCCTTGAAGCTGGAGAAGAGCCAGAAATCGCTGCACAATTGTGAACCTCCAGTCTCACTCAGTCATAGCCTCTATCAGCACTCTTGCTTATGTTCATGGAGGTACTTCCTGATCATAATTCGGGCTCAGCCAAAATCCGTCTTCATTTATGAAAATGCTGAGCGGGGTCCTATTAAAATATTTGGATAGACTTATATAGTAGACCTAGTCTCTTGATAGATTTCCTGGAGAGTAAAAGAGACTTACTAATAAAATGTGCTGTGGATTTCTTTCTCATATCTTTTCAGCATGAAGGGGCATAGTCTAAACAGCAATAAAGGACTGAGAAATTGCCTGCCACTATGTCTGTCATCTGTTTATTTATAATAAAGTCAATCGGTAATTTTGCTAATTTCAGCAGCTAAAAAGTTTTATGGAACTTTTGCATGCCAGCTTTTCTAATTGTTTGGATTCTGCAGGGGCATGAAGAGCTATTGGAATGCTAAGTGATACATAGCCACATGCAAAAACTCATAATAACATTTTTCCTTATCCTGAAATGCATAGGTAATTGAAAAGGTAAGGCTTGTAGAAGATTAAGAAAATGGGTGGAATGGTGGAGATTACTAATAAAAAATAGTGGGTCTAATTGAGAAACTGTGAAGTTGGAATGGCAGGTTTTCCTCTCTCTGATTTAAAAATGCAGGGAAATGAATTCTCCATGGGAGTTATTTTCTCCTTTAATTCTACACATCTGCTTTCTCAGAGGAGGTGAGGTCTGGGCCAGTGGATACTCTAGAGCAAACTGGTGCACACTTATTCAAAAGTTAGTCTCGACTAAATTCAGTGGCCAAAGTTCTATACATTTCAGTGAAATCAGGGCTGAATTACAGAGTTAGGAGCAGCCACAATTGCAAATCAGTCAGCAGCCGGAATGCTGCAGCCTTAAAGTTATTTAACAAAACCAGACAAACAAAAAGATGAAGATTACTAGTGTTAGGTTATGTGATTAGAGGCTTGTTTCAACAAAGAGGATCCTCTGAGGCACAGGGGCAAGTGGAAGAGTCCCCAGTACCCTGCCAAAAGGAAGAAACGTAAGCCCCAGCCCTGATCCATCACCGGCGTGATCAGACACACAGGCAGGGTGAGACTCACCATGGTGAGCTAATGGATGCTGTCTCTCCAGGTGTTGTGGTTTAATCCCACACAGCTGCTCCCTCACTCCCCCACCAAGAGGATCAAGGAGAGAATCAAAAGGGAAAAAGCTGGAAAACTCGTGGGTTGAGATAAAGACAATTTAATAGGGAAAGCGAAAGCCATGCACACAAGCAAAGAAAACCAAGAAATCCTCTGCTTCCCATGGCAGGCAGGTGTTCAGCCATCCCCAGGAGAGCAGGGCCCCACCACATGCAATGGTTACTTGGGAATACAAATGTCATCATTCCAAATGTCCTCCCCTTCCTCCTTCTTTCCCCCACTTTATATAATGAGCATGATGTCACATGGAATATCCCTTTGATCAGTTTGGATCAGCTGTCCTGGATGTGGCTCCTCCCAAGCTCCCATGCACCCCCAACTTCCTTGCCAGCATGGCAGTACAAAAAGCAGAAAAGACTTCGGCCCTGTGTAAGGCCTTCTCAGCAATAACAAAAACATCTCTATATTATCAACTCTGTTCAGCACAAATCCAGAACACAGTCCCTTACCAGCCACTGTGAGGAAAATTAGCTCTACCTTAGCCAAAAACAGCACACCACAGCACCTCATGGACTGGGAGGGGACTGTCACTGAGTATGAGGCTCCTTGTGGAATGCCAGAGGAGATCATTTTGGGATTGTACCTGACTTATGATGTGAAGTTTAGGTCAGGAACCAAAGTTAGGTAAAGGAAAGGATCAGGGAGTGGGAAGCATGGGAAAACAGAGGTAAAAAAGGGAATAAAAGAGGCTCGCCTCCTGTAAACTGGGGCTGGTCAGTACATATGTCTGGTAATGCCCTGTGCCTGATCAGCACAGTTTCCCCTGTTTTCTCATTAAAATACACTTCGGACTATTTTTCTGAGTGAAGACACTCTGTTCTGTGTACATGTGAGGGTGTATGGGACTCCGAGTATAAGTAATGGGTGTAAGACCACAAGTCAGAGGGAGTTGTGTGTCAGCAGCTGGAGAAACCAAGGGTGGATGTGGGTGTGTGTGAGCAGAGTGGATGTGTCAGTGAGCAATCACTAGCAAACATCAAGCTGGCCTAGATGCTGAGCAGTATAAGAGGCTTAGGAAACAAATACCGGAGTGACCACAAGTCTGGGACAGAGACTGGGGAAATCAGTGCCTGCGTGGTCCAGTAGGTCCAGAGCTGAAGGGACTTTGGAACCTGTGGTTGGCTACAGGTAAGACCACAGTCTGGACCAGATACCAGAGAGACTGTTTCGCATGCCTGCTCATGAGGTAACCAGAGGAGACCAGAACATCAAGGGGCCAGCTACTGGCAATCTGGAAGTCTATAAGTCTGCTACCATGGGGTCCCTTAGAGTGAATGTCTGTGTGTGTGTGCATCTGTGTTCACATAATTCTGAGTTCCAGCAGCTGCTCTGGGCTCTGTCCCTCTGAGTTCACAGGCTTGAATCCCACCAAGTAGGAAAACTAGGATAAAGTATGTCTAAGGCCAGCTAGTGGATAAAGTATGAGTCTAAGGCTAACTGTTGGAGGGATCCACACCATATAAATGCGTATAATTTCCACTATGAGCCTATTGTTCTGATCAGCCAGAGAGGGGACCAGGATGAGACCATTGGTGCTGTTTGCTTATATGTGAGCACTGTGCCCTGTCTGTGCTGCTCTCTGTGCCTGGCTGTGTGTGCCCATGCACTGAATTGTGGTGTGGGGCTGCCTGTTGGGAATACCTGCTCAGCCTTGTTGCTGGTGGGACCTGGATGCATGGAGCTGTGGCAGCCTAACCTGGACAACAGTTTCAGCAAGTCTTGACAGCTGGCCTCATGTTTTTATGTTTAAGCAGACATTACTGTTTACCACTGAACGTGTGATAAAAGAAAAACCAATGAATAGCAACAAATTATTTCAGAGAAACATTTTTAAAAGCCCCTTAAAATTACTTTATATTCCTACAAAACATGTAATACACTACAACTCTAAAACATAGTCAGGAATACACTATCTCACTCTCAGAGAAGGAGAGGAAGTGCACTGCTTGCTGCTGAAAGTGGCCTGCGGAGCAGAACCCAGGTACAACTTACTTATTCACCGATTTATTCATGCATGTCCTATCCTTACCTCATTCATCCACATGACTTTTGGCATTCCAATACACCCGTGGTGCTGCCAAACACTGAGGATGTTTTTCCAGGGCTAATGTCTGAATTTACAGCACAGCGTGTGCTGGCTAAAGACTGACAAACTGGCACACTGGTAACTGATTAAAACTGTTACAAATACAAATGAATATCACTGTTGCCTTGGCTGGTCCCTCTTCACATTCAAAAAGAAGGTAGAAAACAACATAAAACTCTCATTTTCTTTCCAAACCCTTCTGCTGGAGAAAAAAAACAGGAGCTGGTTCTTATGACCCATTTTCTGTGTCATTCCATCATTGTTTAAATTCTGCCCATAACAAATTCTTCATGCCTTAATAAACTGTTCAGAGCAATGTGTTTTTAACACAGTTATTACAAAACTCTCCTGACTACCTTTCCGCTACTGGAGTGGAAGAACACCACTCTACAGAAAGGCTGGAATTTTCTTCACAGATGAAACACCTAAATCTGATGTTTGCCTTTGGGTGACATGAGCTAGAGTATCTGCTTTGTTATAGGCAATAGAGAGCTTTTCTGAAGCTGAGTTACACCTCATTCACCTTTACATACACCTTACATCCATCCAGTCATCTGCACTATGTGCCATTACCTGTACATCTAAGTGGAGCTATATGCATGCATCAGTCTATTTTCAGTCCAGTTTATTTTTGACCTGAGAGCAGACATGTCCTAAAAATAAAAGAAACCATATTTGTTTGGTAACAGCTTCTCCCACATACATTTGTCATTCAGATCATTTAAATACCCACTTTTTTTTCTGTTTCTTATGTCCCCCAACCAAAGATACAACCTGCTGTTATTTTTTCTCTGCTCCTAATTGCTTTTAATTTCTTTTTTTTTTTTTTTTTTTTTTTTTTTTTTTTTTTCAGTTCCTGCCCTGGCTTTACATTGATGCCATTCAAGTTCTTAAAAAAAGTAAAATTAAGCAATATGACAGTCAGGCTTGAGACTGTAGTGTTCACTGGCACATCTTTCTTAACTGGATACAGGGACAGCAAAACTGATTTCACATTAGAGTTATAAGATTTATAGGAGCGTGTTTTTGATTTGCGTGCCATAATCTTCTACAATTTTCTTAATCAGGCACAGAACATATTTTTCATCAAAGAGTCTGCAAATTTTCATAATGATTTCCTATTTTGTAGAAACAAAAAATGAAAAATCTTTCTATATCTTTCAGTCTCATTCTTCTGCTGTGTCCTCACATTCAGACAGAGAAGTTTTAAAATTTGTCCGCTTCCCAATTTCTGCTGCTTATGCCAAGGTTCATAATTCCATACCGTGCATCTTCTGTTACATCCAGCATATAATTCTATGACTATGATCTCCAGATTTCAAGTAAGTCTGTAGGTTTATTTTTCATGTTCAACATAATTTTATACAGATCCCATCTTCACATGTCAGGTACAGTACCAACAAGAAATCTATTTGTACCATTTGGTAGAGTTAAAGCCAAATAAATAACTGATTTACCAGGCAAAGATAGCATTATGCATTAATCTTTCCAGAAAACCATTTAATGGTTAATTTTCAAAGCAGGATTATTTCTGTGTTTTCTTGCCATTTATTATGTTCTTCCAGGCTGAGATGGCCCTGTTTGGTCCAAGAGTCATACAAGAAGTCTCCAGCACAGTCAAGAATAGAACAGTCATCCCTGACTCCTTTTCCTGTGCCTTACACGTATTCTGATATTTGTGACACCTGGCTTTCAAGTTACTTCCGTGCTCTATCCATACATTTTACTGAACACTTTTATCATTCCTCAGCTTGCTTGCTGACTTCTTGTTGTTGTTGTTTTAAAACCTCTTTTCACCAGCTGACTTTGAGTACTTGTCAGGGTCATGATCTACCTATGTCATATTTTATTTTATAGTTAGTAGAGACTCTTTTTTTTTTTTTTTTTTTCTCTTCTGGGGCAGATATTGGTTATGGAATAATTCAGTTCATGACAATATTACCTTCATCATTTCTTTGACATTTCCATCTGCATTTGGGAGGCATCCAAGTGTTCATGCCAGTTGTGTTCATTGCACAAGAATTTTGGCATCAAAACCACTGATGACACTTTTTTTTAGGGAGAAAAAGCTAAAAAACAAAATCTAACCAGTTTGTCAGTAGGCTTCCTTCTTCTTATTTTCAGTTCTGGCTGTCAACCCATAATATCATCAAAGTAGCTAGGCCTGTTGAGGATCGAGTACAGAGAGAAAGAAGTCAAGAAGCTTCAGAGGAATAAAAAAACACAGTGCAAAGCTGCCCAGTCCAAAAGACTGGGCTGGAAGTTTAGAGAAGAGGGAGCTAATTATCTTCCCAAGAAGAAGAAAGGAGGTATGGGTCACAGTCTGGGAGATGGGGCACTTCCCTTCCCTTGCCTTTGTAATCTGAAGTCTGTGGGGACAGTGCAAGAGCGGAGTTGTATTCCAAGTAACTGCATTTTTTAAATATTTGTAAATGCCCTTTGCTGAGGTTTCTGACTCTAGGCACTTCTGTTTGGCTGCCAACAGAGATAGCTGACTACAAGGATTATACAATATTTAAAGCTGTATTGCCAAATTCCCTTTCACCACTTTCTCTTTTCCCTCTGAAATGAAGTGCACAAAAATTACAACTCTGTTGCCAAACTATGCTTCAGTGCTTCACAGTAAGTAAATCTGGGAAATAATATATATTTTCCATTCAAATAACATTCTACAGCTTTTATAAGAGTATCTGGAATAATATCTCCATTTCCTTCTGTGGGTGCGTTGACAGTCTCACCTGCTCAGTAGTAGCTCAGCACCTCCATTCTCAAGATGGGCATTCTCTTCATGGTGCTTTGTGGTGTCCCTGACGCTCATTTGCTTTGTCCTGTGTTAGGTCACTGACACAGGAACAAGCTATTTTGGAATAAAAAAATGCATCATGCAGAAACTCAGTCATGATAAAATTTTATTTGCACGTCCTTATCATGCAGTAAATGTCACTTAATCAAAGTAAAGGTAGAGTTTCATGAAAAATCACCAGATTCATACATTATGGTGGAGGTAATAAAAATTTTTAGGCTTTTGAAATTCCTAAGAGGCTGTTCATCTAAAGAAATGTAGAATATAGCAATCCATATGTGAGCTGGGTTGTTTTATTGGTCTGTCACTGATGGAGTCTGATCCAGCACAGTTAATCTGATTCTGCAGTTGATTTATGTATTTGTTCAGCTTCATGTTGTCCTGCAAGTGTTTATTTCTTTCTTTTCAAGATAACTGCATCTGTGGAAACTACTTCTTAGATGGTCTTTCACATGGTAGAAGACTGGGTTTAGGTGGCTTAGTGCTCTTCTAATTGGTCTGAATCTTTCTTTGTTAAGAAATGTAAGGCTCTCTTTCTTAAAATTAGCGAACTTTTCTGCATAGGACACGTATTTATTTGTTCTCAGTACCTCGGTATTATCCAGGATTTATCAAGAATCTCCACATTACATTTCCTTAGAACAGCTGAATTTTTCCAAGTTTTAATTCTGAAGTAATTTTTCCTATTTGTTCTGAGGTTCTGAATCAGACTCCATTTTAGGGCTCATCCCTTTCACTTGTAAAAACATGCAAATGACACTTCTCAATTGTTCTCTGAAGTGAACAGTTTTAAAGATGCTACAGCATAGTCCTTGGGCATTTCTGTAAACTCATGAATCTGAAATTCTCTTGAATCATCTTTCTAATGTGGATGTTGTTTTGCGAAGAAAAAAAAGAAAAAATAAGGAAAAAGGGACATCTGCATGTGCCAAATTTCTTGACGAATAAACAGTCACTTGCCTTGTAGGGCAGTAAAAGCACAGTTTTTAAATGCCTTCTGCATTTTTCTGTCTACCTGAACCCATTCGCTTCCTGTAGACTGATGCATCATGTTTTTATTGCAACTCTTGAATGGCTCTGGGATCCCTTTTGAAAAAGCATTTATATTGCATGTTTTGAGGTTGAAATTGGCCTCAAACAATGTTTATTTCTGGATCCTCTCACCCTCAAACAATGTTTATTTCTGGATCCTCTCACTTTGCATACACCATCCTCACCAGTCCTGTTCTTAACTGCTTACGCTCCCTTCAAAATGACAAAGGATTGCTAATTTTCTTAGGTTTTTCATTTATTTTTCTGTGTTCCATATCCCTTCAGAACCATCAGCAAAGACAGGATAGAATGACCAGTGGTTTGAGAGTACACAATTTCATAGAAGTATCCACTATCACATCAAAAGATTTGTCTGCTGGTGTAAAAAGGCTTGTTTTGACAGGCAACAAGTTGCAGGTTTCAGTTCCCATTACACTAAACACTTTTTGCAGCTTTTCTCATCAACATTAGTTATTTCATACTGTGCCAGCCTTTTGACACAGGCAATCCACTACTCAACTGAGATATCAAACAGATCTTTATTCTTCAAAAAACAGAGAATTTTAATTCCCCACCCTCCCCTCCCACCCCC